>JBAMBK010002456.1:0-290544 GCA_037043435.1 Drosophila suboccidentalis | reverse complement strand
TTACGGTCAAATGCAAATTAATGCCAATTTTTGTAATTTTATATTTAAATTTTTTTTTTTTAATTTAAAAAAAAATTTTAAAAATAAAATTTAATTTTTTAATGTTATTGTTACATTTTTAAAAATTTTTAGTTTTCTTGAAAAAATGTTAAGTGAAACAAAATATTTTTTATGCACTCGCTTAGGTATCTATGCGTATTTAAAGTGACAAAAAGATACAAAAAGTTTCTCGTTAAAAATCGGAAGCTCGAAAATGATTTTAGACCTATGGTTTCTTGGGCAAATCTTCTTAGAATTCACCGTAGATTACGATTTTGATAACCGCAAGGTGCGTTTTTTTTGGTCCATACAAATTAACCCACCCTAATATACATACAGACGTGTGCGAAATAATAAGAACAGCATATGTGACAAATTATTTTGGTAAAAAAGAGTGTTAAAAAAACATAATTATAATAAACCCTTATATAATTTGAATAGTTTACACTTTAAGCTACGTATATCCAAATGAATTCAAATCCTGCTGTGTCTATATCTTTTATAATGGCAATTTTCTTGGGTTAAGTCGAAATTCAGGTGTGCGAAAAAATAAGAACAAAGTGAGAAAATAACGGATTGTCGTTTCCTACATAAGTTTCAACAATTTATAAGTATACACTTAGTTGCCTACATTTAGTATAAGTGTGCTCCACCCATTTTCCGGATCATTTAGACACATCATGACTTTATAGAAGCAATGAGAACGCGGCATCTGGAGATAGGAGTATTCTTCCAAGTAATTTCTTCTTCTTGTCACAACTGTCCAAAATTTTTTGTCCATAGCATCTCTCACTTCTATCGTTACATTATTTATTGATGATCCGCTGGGTTATGGCTCGCCGAAAGAGTCAATCCCTCCTTAACATCAATATTGTGGGACCCTAAGTACTACTTCGCTTGACTTGTGATGAGATTTGAATAATTTAAGTGAGGATAAATCTAACGTGGATCATCTTTTTTTAAGCATAACACTTGCCAGTATTATTCTAGAATAGAAGTTGAGATCCATGATACCCACAATTCTATTTAAAGCATATCCGCAAAAAAAGACAACAATTTTCTATAGCATCGGTCTCAGACCAGCGTGTTTAATGGTCATTTCATCATAATTTTGGCTATTGAGAGCTTTTAACCTTATGTTTTTTATTATCTTAAGCGAACTTTACCACATTTGGCTCAACTGATCATAACAAACGGTGTCAGGATCAATTCATAATTTTTTAGATGTAGAGAATTTATTTGTCCTATGTGGTTCATCCTCTGGCTGGAGTTCTGGGTACCGTGAATGCCAACTACCATGTTGAAAATACATTAGAAAGTGTTTTGCTGAATTTAAGAGGTTCTACAATGGAGATACCCTCATGGAAATGTCCCAAAACTCATTTCAAGGCAAAATAATGAGTTCAAGCGATACCACAGTATTGATGTTAAGGAGGGATTGACTCTTTCGGCGAGCCATAACCCAGCGGATCATCAATAAATAATGTAACGATAGAAGTGAGAGATGCTATGGACAAAAAATTTTGGACAGTTGTGACAAGAAGAAGAAATTACTTGGAAGAATACTCCTATCTCCAGATGCCGCGTTCTCATTGCTTCTATAAAGTCATGATGTGTCTAAATGATCCGGAAAATGGGTGGAGCACACTTATACTAAATGTAGGCAACTAAGTGTATACTTATAAATTGTTGAAACTTATGTAGGAAACGACAATCCGTTATTTTCTCACTTTGTTCTTATTTTTTCGCACACCTGAATTTCGACTTAACCCAAGAAAATTGCCATTATAAAAGATATAGACACAGCAGGATTTGAATTCATTTGGATATACGTAGCTTAAAGTGTAAACTATTCAAATTATATAAGGGTTTATTATAATTATGTTTTTTTAACACTCTTTTTTACCAAAATAATTTGTCACATATGCTGTTCTTATTATTTCGCACACGTCTGTACATACGTAAGTATCTATCTCGGCCCCGGCCGAATTAAATTACTGTGTCATAAAACGAACGACGAGTCGAAAATCAACCTTCACTATATATGATTTTTTGCTTTTGAGATTTCCCAACCAATGTTATAGAAAATCATTTTTTGCTGTTTTTCAAGTTTGGTTTAAATATCGAAAATTAAAGCATGAATATTAATATTTATTTCTGAGGTATCTCTACTTAACACGCCGATTATGTGTTTTAAAAATCCAATCCAATTGAAATCGGTCTACTATATCATATAGCTGTCGTAGAAACGATACAGAGCTTTGCCAGAGTATCAAGTCTTCGACGTGCCGAAGATAGCCTTTTCTTCTTGTTATTATTAAACTAAAGTGCGCTGTAATCTGCATCCTCTGTCTCCGTTTTGATCATTGTCTGAATTTGTGGTTGACTGTCAACATTTTGCTAAAGAAAACTGCAGGCGGCATGTACTTCAAAAATGAAATGCCTTTTTCCTCCGATTCTTGAGTGTAATTAATTAATTTCGCGCTCGTTTTACTAGGCGCGGTGAGGGCGCTGGCTATGGCTATGGCTATTCATTGTTGTTGTTATAAAACATAAAAATTATGTGCAAATTTGCATAACATTCGTTGGGGCAACGACTGCAGCTTAGTAATCGTTCTACTTTGATCGTGAACGTGCGTCGCCGCTGAAACAACATTCAAGTGACCACGTGGATGACAAGGCTCTAAAGGATTTCAATAAATCAAACTGTTAATTCGAAAAGGTTTTAAACATGTCGCACGGTGAACGCAAAGGCCGCCTAAACGTAGTTAAATTTTTAGAATTGGTAAAGATATTACTTCAATCCGTTCTCTTAATTTGTATTAAGGGGGTATTGCTGGTTGGAAGGCTGTTTTTGGACCTTTTTTATAAAAAATCTTATTTGAAAACGGAAATAGTTATTTAAATTCTGTTTTTTTATTGTATTAGGAACATATTGAATTAAATAAAAAAAACTGTTTTTTTCTTGTACGTCGAAAAAATGGTATGCTGCTGGCGGCACGAATAACTCCACTTCGGAACATCAGAAATGAAAAAAGTAAACGGCGTTAGATTCAGTACAAATGTGATTCGGGCCCCTACCTCAATCATAATTTTGCGATTTTTTTTACAAAATGGCGGCCGTTGAAAAATGAAAAATCGATTTTGGGCCTTTTTTTTTTTTTAGTTCAGTGTAAAAAAAAATTAGTAAAATTTTTTTAAAAATTATGATTGAGGTAGGGGCCATAATGGTGACAATTCTGCGTCGATTGCACTTTGTTTCATCAAAATCGGTTCAAAACAACGGGCGCAATCAGTGCTGCCAGCTCGAAAAACGTGGTTTCGAGATAAACGCGTTTAAAAACATTTTGATGCATTTTGACGAAAACATTCCTGAAAAAAAGGCCATATCTCCTAAAGTATTTCGAATTTCAAAAAACCCTTTTAGGACGATATTCTCAAATATCCAAGCTATAAAAATATGAAAAAATCTAAAAAATATTTTTGCCAACCAGCAATACCCCCTTAATAGTCTAAACAGTTCGAAATCAACAAAATCTTGAAAAGGACTTTAAATAATAATTACCCAACATACATATAAGTGAAATTTAAAATGCAATTGTTGGATATTTCGTCCTGGTTATCTCTAGGCATTTTCCATTGCCTGTCTGGTGTTGCATTTCTACAGTTTCAACGATCGCGACATTATGACTTCGTTTATGGCAACAGGCACATTCACTGGTTACATTATTGTGGTTATTGGCGTTTTTGCAGGTGAGCAAATTACGAATGTCTAACGAAATTCTCTTAACATTTTTGATATCTTCCATAAGGCGTCCTAATGCGAGCCCCAATTCACAAGCGGATCGATATATTCTTCAGTGTACTGGGCTGCGCCCTGTTTGTGGCCAGCGGCATCTTTATTATAGAAGCATGGGAGTTCTCGTTTCGGACGCGTACCCGTGATCTGGCACTTATCAAGGCCTCTCTGTCGATTGTGAATGGCGTTTTGTTTGGCTTCGATGCCATATTTACATTTCGGGATAAGTGAGATACTCATAAACTAACTACACCCATGCATTTATACCTTAACAAGCTTATACCTACATATTTATTATAATTATGTAACACGTTTAAAAAGAAAACAGCGCTTTTATTTGCGTAGTCTCACTAACATACATTTTTTTTTTTGTCTTTTTCCATAAATTATATGTATACATTTTGTGTGCCATATTTATATATATATTTTTTTTCTTTTGTGTCAATAAAAAAAATATAAACCTTATACATGCATCAAAAGTAATTGTAATTAGACTGAGGCCCGCCCACAACACACATCAATTAGCAACTGACATGGAAATCATGAAAATAGCTTTTGTTAGCTTTTGTATTTTATTGAGTTGTTGTTATGATTTTCATGTTTGATTGGCGTGAGAAAGAATTCTTCATGAATGTTCTTCACCTCACTCGAGAGGATCTTTGGATGTTGTTGTTGTTGGTGGTGGTGGTGGTGGTGGCTGTGGTGCGTCCCTTAAGCAGAGTTGTGTATGTTAAGTCGAAATATATCATGAGCAACGAAATAGGTACCGGCATTGGCTTTAAGCACAAATACCTGGGAGAAAGCGTGTGGAGGATCATCATCGCACTGTAAAATTATTGAAAACAAATTGTATTAAATATACCATAATTATTAAATTAATTATTAATAATTAATTATTAAATTAGTTAACAGAGAATGTTTGTAAATATTGTGCAAATGTGTGCGAATACATGGTTAATGAATGGGCATTATTAAAATAAAAACGAAAAATGCACCAAATCTAAAAAGAGAAGTTATCTTCGGCTAACCGAAGGTGGCATACCATTGCAGACGGAAAAGGATACATATTAAATCAATGTTGATCATAAACATAAGCAATATATAAGAGTTTAAAAACAAAGTTAGATTTCTTTGGCTGTAATCATTATTTTAACAGAATTGAACAAGTGTGAACGATATAATCGATACCCCAACGGTGTGATATCCGTTACTCAATCTATCTATATATATAAACCTGACTGACTCACTGACTGAGAATCAACGTGTAGGCCAAACGGCTAACCGTAGAAAGATGAAATTTTCACACTTCATAGATGAGATAGTTTCATCGTGCAATGAGACGGCGCTTTGCGAAATTCTACCTTTAAGTGGGTCACATTCGGGGTCAAAGCTTAGGAAATCGCTTAATATGAACAACTTTTTTGTTTATTAAGATATCTCAACCAAACTTACAGATTATATGTTTGGGACTGTCTCTTACATTCTGATAAAATTTTATCTATAAAGCTTAAACTCCAACGACATAGGAACGTTCACCACCCAAACAAAAAGCGTTCTATCCTAAGAACAATGCGTGGCAAGTTGTTGAATGATGTCCGTGGGCAATATGAGTGCCAAATTAAGTTGCTCTTGCTCTTATAGTCTCTGAGATTTACGGGTTCACACAGCGAATTAAGAACATATATATCTTATATGGAGATGCCAATAGAATATTTTATCAAACAATTTGATTTCTTTTATTTATTTTAATAAATATACAGGTCTGTTGTAGCATTCCGGTAAAATTCTATGTATTGACTTCACTTCGAGTTGATGAAGTCCGATAAAGTGAAAAATTATAGTTTCTTGAATACTTAGCCTCAATGCAACGGGAATAAATACTTCTTACTAAATGCGAAAAAATCAAAAATTAAACCGGAACAGGCTTGATTGTTGAATTTAATTGGTACTAAGATTTTGAGTCTACTCGACTCGTTACAATTTGCTGTTGCTCACAGACGACGAGTGGCTCATTGTTAATTTATTTTTTAGTGTATTGAAAATTGAGTTGCTTACACCTAGCATTCTTTTCCAAGCTTTACTCACTTTCCACATGTTCTTGTAACCGTCATTATTATGTATTTGCTATAGTGCACTATCGTTTTTTTATTTTTCGTCGATGCCTACTTGTTGGCGTTCAAAACAAAATGTTTTTTGGTTTCAAATTCGCACTACACATACGACAAATTTGTGAGCTCGGTAAAAGTTGAATTTGTTCAAAATCTACGATCCGCTCGCCAACTAATCTATGCATGTTACAAATTTAAAAGAGCCAAGTATGCTCATGGAAGGTGCTTGTTGTGTGTGGGAATCTTTACATAAATTAGTTCACTCTGTTCTGCCTTGAGTGACAGAAAATACAAAGTTACATTGATTCAAATTTTTTATAATTTATTTTATTAACGTTTAACAACAAATATAGTTTGATTTTTTCATCCATCTTATCTGCATTTCTTAATATTTCTGTCAGCAAAAATAATTTTGGGCAAAATAGTTTTCCATTGAATTTTTGAAAAATTAAATCCAGGCTTGTGATCTGGGCCACAAAAGTTGATAACTTGTGCTCTGTATAGAACTCCTTGCAGCTTCTGCGGGACAGAAATTTAAGTTTTTACATGGTACAAATTGCAATATTTCATTGACATTTTTTGCTCGGAATTCACTTTACGACGTTCGTTAAACCAGACTAAGGGCCGTTCTTTCAATGAACATATAACATACACAACATATACATAATTTCAAATTTGACATTAATTTCTATACATTTAACGTCAAATTCTCTTTTCAATAGTTATCAAAGACCTTATTTAGACATTGAAAAAACGGGCCTAAGAACAATTTCTGGGAATAGGCCTAACTTAAATTTTAATTATTTTTTTTTTACATTAAAACTAGGGTATCAAACCGAAACGAATATCGGTTTCAGTTACAGTTTCGGTGACGTTAGAATTTTGGGTTTCGGATATCGGTTACGCTAAATCTTTTCACATCGGTTTTGTAATGGTTACCGGGTATTTGTATGCTTTGATTAAAAAAAAATACGTTGTAACAATGTTATCAAATATGTCGGTAGTCTATAAAAAAAAAGGATCCGTTTAATGAGAGCAATATTCAAGTTAAAAAATAAAAATCAAAATTAGTTACACCTTAACATAATTGAAATTAATGCTTGATTAAATCGAAACTAACCGTTATAAATTAGTCGGTTACTAAACGTTTACTTCGGTTTGAATAATTTCGGTATAATAAAAAGGGTTTGTTTCGGTTATGGTTTTAGTTAAATTTACCAATTTCGAACGGCTAAGACCGGTTAACGGTAACGGCTAAAATACCTGATTAAAACAACAAACATTTGCTACACACGTGAAAGTTTCAAATAAAAAAAGTCTTCAGATTCGATACTAATTTCGGTTATCGGTTATGGTATTTTTTCCTGAATTGTACTTTATTGTAGCCTTTCCAGACTGTTTATAGTTCGGATCAGTCGGGTATTCACTCGATCACAAAGAAAAATAAACAACACATATTCTAAATGTTTATTTAAAGTTATGACGGTGTAAAGTGTCATGCTAGGAAGGATTGAAAAATTCTCTTCGGTTTGCCAAATTTAGCGGCTACCTCAGCAAAGCTCACATTGCACTTGATTTCTATATTTTTCTGAAGATAGAAAATCTGACAAATCTTGAATACGCAAGCTATGTGATGAAATAAAATAGTGAAATAATTTTCGGACGTTTTCTTACATTTTCTAGTTAAGCAGCATTTTGGAATGTTTGAAATATGTTGCTAAGAAAAGTGTGGTCGCACTTCCTTGTGCAATATACTTCCAGTCCGGAATGTATTTAAGGGAATTTTCTGTGATTTTTGTTTGACCATTTCCGTATGCATGGATAGCTGTGCTTCATGTTTGTTACAACTGCAAAGGCATTAAGCCAAATAAAACGTTACCAAATTATAACTAGCGCAATTATTAGTCTTTCATAACAAGCACTAATGAATAGAACGGTAATTTATATTGTTTAGCAATCATTGACAATTCCCTCACTGCAATGGCAACGCACGCAAAGAAGTAGGAAGATGGCGAACATGGTGAGCCAGAGCAATAGGTGCTTTTTTATGTATGTGTGTGCTATATACATATGTTTATTTATATATAGGAGCATGTAAGATTGTATGCAAATAGTTTTGTTAGCAAGGTTCAATAGAAGAGTTATACAAAATTATTAAACTCATTTAGTTAATTTTTGTTGATTGGTTGTTGTTACGAGTAGATTCAACAAAATTATTTTTACTTTGCCTGGCCACGACCGCTCTCTCAGTGCTGCGATTGTTGCTCTCTGTTGGGCTACACATCGTGCAGCGCTAGCCTAAAGATATCGTGCTGCACAAAGAAGCTAACGCCCACAGGTTTGAGCACAAATGTCTGAATATACGCATGTGGTTGATCCTCATCTGTCTGCATCAATATATATATGATATATATACGTATATATTGTATTTTTTTTTAAATTATATATATATAAGTATAGATAATATGCTTCACGAATAGCCCAAACATTAATCGACCAAGTAGTTAACGAACATCATTGCTCAATGATTCTTACCTGTAGGCGTCCAAGCACATTGATCAACACGCCCCCATCGAATGTGGGCTGCGAGTCGACAGTGGTGATAACACGTGTGATCTTTTGAAAACTAAGACTCTATAATTGTCAAAGGAAAATTGGTGAGTAATTAAAGTTATTGTCTGTATGCATTGATGGAGCTACATGTATGTACATACCTGAACTTTTTCAAGAATCTTTGGCGCTCCCTGTATTTGGTGTCCCTCAAAGGTCATAAAGGACTCTGTTGCCTGCAAAAATCAAAACAGAAACATATCGAACATTTGATTAGTGTGTTTGAGCAGATACATAAAACAGAGTCATAGATACGACATATACATTTACATGCATATACCTCTGTATACATATGTATGTATAAATGTAGATATACATATATGCTTATAAGATGATGTATGTGTCATATTTTGTATGGGACATTTCGGAAACAGCATACATAGGGTTCTATGTCATAAAATGTACCTATTAAAATGTATCGGAACCTATCAACAAATTATACCTGAACATATTTGACAAACTGCATAGTATTACAAAAATAATTTTCGCGCTCTTTTTGTCAACTCGGATCCATGCAATAATCATGTTTCAGCAGTTTGTCAAGGGCGCGACGCGCGTCACCTGTGCGACAAGCAGCAACAGTGAACCGTCTTTACTATCTTATATGTTTGAAGGTATATATATTTATACATATATAGGTTAAACTCACAAATTAAGGATGACGATGACAACGCGCTCGAGACAATTGGGCAGCTATAGACGCTACTTACACTGTAGAAGTTGACCACGTTAGCGCGGTTCTCCGGATCGTCGAAAATTCCATAATATTGCTGAACAAATCCCTTTCCAATGTCCTCGTATTGTGGGTTTAATGCCATGTTATTAATTAAACGCCCTTGATGGATTCAAACTTTATATCAATTGAACAAAATCTTAAACCTTAATTTGCAAGGCAGAAAACGCACAGGCGACTAGTATATAGTGATGTGAGAAACCATCGGAACATATATACTAGGGTTGTTGATAATATATCAAAATATCAATATATCGATATTTTTTATAAAAAATTATATATTTATATCGCGATATCAGATTTGCCGATATATCGAATAGGCGATATTTTTTTTTTATACTATCAGGGGTGCCACAGAGATCACTTTCCCTTGAATTTCACTTAAACTTGTATGAAACTTGTGTGTTGGTCACTCTGTGACCTGTAAAACAAGGGAGTAAACTCAATTAGTGCAGCGTAGAGAAAAAAAACTAGATTACAAAAATACATTAAAACTCGAATCTCATATTTATGTTTACTTAATATATTAAAGTTAAATGTATTTTACCTGCAAAACTGGAATTTCAAGAATTTTATTGTTATGTTTGAATAATAAAACTATCTCTTTTTATTGTGGGCCACAAGTATTACATTTTTTTTTTTTTTAAATGTAGAAAATAAATATCAATTATATCGATGTTTCAAAACATTATATTAAATATCATTTTGATACTTTTTTAAAACAGAAAATATCATCGATACGATATTCTAAAAATATTCGACAGCCCTAATATATACATCGATTTTTCACAATAATTTTTTCGATTTCCCGATAAATCGATATTTTATTGGAGATTTTTATTATGCTAGGTTTCATCGCTACCACTACTGAACAGTGTTTGGTAAACACTGAGTCACTAAGGTGACTCACTTTGCTCAGTTGCTCCTTTTTCGATGTTTTCCGTAACTGATTGTTTAAAGTCACTTTCCAAGACGAATACTTCACATAACTTAAGATTAAAGTGAAAATAAAATTATTATTATTAATAAAATTATGCTAATTTATTTTTATATTATATATTTTAAAATTATATAGGACTTCATGGCATTTCAGAATAACTACAGACTGCATTGCATTTCATTAACTTTCTATGTTACTTTTCAGGTATTTATCCATGCTTATAAATTTTGATGTAACAATTTCAAATCAATACACTTCTAATCACTATGATAAAATAAATATTATATTATATAAAATAACATAAATGTGGAATTACAAACTTACCAACTCTCGAATCTCTTAAAACTTGGTCCGGATGTGAGATAAATTTTTAGCGGTGGAAAATGCACAATATTTTGCTGTCGACGAGCGGAGAGACAGTGTTGTTATTTTTAGCAATTTTCAAAAAATCATAAAATATAATAGCGAAGAGATTATTGAAAAAAAATTTTACAGTCACTAATGGTATTCCGGGAAACGTTTTAGGTTTGGTTTTGATTTTGCAGTCAGCTGTTCATAGCTGCTCCATACAAAAATTTCAGTGTGCTCAGAGCAAATCAGGGAAATGTGGTCTTACTAATTGATTTCGTGAAATCTGCTCTGAGGCTGATTTCGTTTTGATTTCGATTTGATTTCGATTTGGTTTCAAATTAAAACTCATTATCTGTGTGACATTTGGTGTTTGTTTACATTCTGCTGTCATATCAATATGGAGAACGTAATTCTTATGCATTTAAAGTTTTTATACATAAATAAATATTTATTTAATGCTTTTTAGGATGCTTACCAGCTGTTCACGAAATCTCAAACTAATCAGTGTTCAAAAAGGGTCGTTCCGTCAACTAATTTAGATTTGGTTAAAAATAATCTAAACCAAATCTAAAACGGTTCCCGGAATACCATTAATATTAGAATTGTTTGAAGAAACTTTTTGCATCAAAACATTTTTGGATTAAGCCCGAGGAAAAAAGTTTCAAAGATAGACCTTTACATAAATACAAAATTTTTAATGGGTACCTAATGGGTTAAGGGAAATTTTGTATCATTCAAACGGAATTTAAATGACCCTTCCATCGATACCAAAGTTAACATGAAGCACTAAGCAAATAACCTATAGAGAACCCATCCTATACAACTTAAATGTCACAGAAAAAAAGGCTTGCGAAGCGTCCACAGCGATGTGTTACCGATCTGGCAATATTGTTCGAGTGAAATTTATAAAAATTAAGGGTGTTGTTTTGAATAAAATAATGTGGGTTAAAAGTTTTAAGGGTAGAGGCTATATCATATTTCACATGTTTAAGTTTCGCAAGCAACGGCCTCAAAAATAAAATCGCTTCTTTTATAAATTCCACTATAACAATATTGCCAGATCGGTAACACTTCGCTGTGGACGCTTCGCAAGCATTTTTTCTGTGACATTTCAGTTGTATAGGATGGGTTCTCTATAGGTTATTTGCTTAGTGCATGAAGTTAGTTCAAAATTGGAGTAGATTTAAATACTTTTGACCACCCCTGTATTCAACTTCTTCTAATTGGAAAAATACTCGGATTTTTGGCCTTTCGTTAATTGGTCACATTGGTACGATCCCTTAACTCAAAAGGGCTGTGCGTTTCGTGCGCAAAGCGATTAAATTGGTTTTTTTGTTATGTTAACTTTTGCAAATATTTCGCAATTATGTCGCATATGCCTCCGTCATATGCGGCAGATAAATGAACAGCAGCATGCAACAACAACAACTGACAGCCATCACTCGCTACGGAGCAAAGCCAGTTACAACTCAAAGACATTGCCCGATTTGGCCAAGATGTTAAATCAGTTCTTTGCGATTGACGTGTTTCAGCAACCAGACACTTTTCCGCAGAATGTTTGCGCATTGTGCTACAATGCCGTCGAATATTTTCAACAACTCTGCGCCGTAGCCGAGCAAAGCAACGAGATGTTGATGCGCCTGGCAATCTCCCTAGACGTTGATGAGCTGGGACGTCCCAGACCGATGACTGCTACAGTTGGGGACTGTCAGCCCGATGCTGCTGACAAACATTCGGTTGGTATATACACATGTTTACAGTTGAGTCAGCTTGTTTTAGGGCTGAGCTAGCATTTTTGCAGTTGGCGCTCGTGAAAGAGGAGCCCATGGAAGACGAGACACAGCAACAGCAGCAAGAGGAGTACGATTCGGAGCTTGCTTCAGACAAAGATGCAGACGCGGATGCTAACATTGAGGGCCAGGAGGAGGAGGATGAGACCAGCACGAACTGCGAGGCGACAGATAATTCGAGTGTCAGCAAGCGCAAATTGCTTGCTTGCCAGCAGTGTGGCAAGCAGGTGTATAAGCTACCCTATTTGGAGGCGCACATACGCAGCGTGCACGAGGGCCATCCGAAGCCGTTTCTCTGTCGCGACTGCGACAAAGCGTTTACTCGCTATGAGCAACTGCGTTCGCATATGCGCAATGTACATCCGTCTTCAGCCGCTGCCGCTGCCACAGCGATGACCAGCGAGGAGCTGGATTTGATCTGTGAACAGTGCAATCGCAGGTATAGTACTAAAAATGCTCTGGGCGAGCATCTGAAGCGACATGCGCAGGAAAAGCCACATATCTGCGAGCACTGCGGGGTCGCGAAAGTAACACGAACCGAATTGCTCACACATCTGCGCATACACAATCCCGACTGGGAGAAGTTCAAGTGCAAGCAATGTCCCCAGCTGTTTCGTCATAAGAGCGCCATCAGCCGGCATGTGCGAGTCGTGCACGAGGGGCAGAGGCGCTTTCAGTGCGGCCACTGCCACAAGCGATTTGGCACACACGCCTCTCAGCTGCGACACGAGCGCTTGCACATTGAAACATTTTAGCTGATTGATGCAGGCTAAATGCAACGTACATTAACAATTAACGAGTATATTTATACCTTCATATGTTACATATTTCAAAAATATTAAGCTTATTCGCATCCCTAGTTTTATTAAGTGACTGAAACAATCCAATTTTATATATAAATCAGGGACTGCAAATAATGATTTTTTGTTTTTTTTTTTGTAATCAAAAAATCATTCACTTATAATAACTTTGAGACACAGAGAAAAATACCAATATTCATCTTTATGGCTCATTTATGCATTTTCAACATTATTAAAAATTTTTCAAGTTTTATAGATTTGCTCACAATATAATGGTTAATTCTAAATTTAACTTTACTTCTCAACCAATAACCATAATTTTTGAGCAAAAAAATAAAACTTAAAGAATAAACATTATTTTATGAGTTTTATCTTTGGCTCAAAATAAAACTCAAGTTTTAATTTCGACAAAGCTCAATTTGATGCTCTCCACCAGAAATTTTTTTTTAAAATGGATTATTACGGTTTATCTTGGCTTACTGACTAGGAATATATATAATTTTATCCCTTTATTCCCTAAGATGTACTCGAAATTTTAACTTGATTATTCCTTAAGTTTTATTTTTTTGCTCAAAAATAATGATTATTGGTTGAGAAGTAAAGTATAATTTAAAATTAGTCATTATTTTGTGAGCAAATCTATGTATGAAACTTGAAATCAATCATTATTTCAAAATATTTTTAATAAAACTTTTAATGATTACAGTCCCTGATAAATACATGATACTTTCATAATTTTCATGCAAATAAAAACATTGTGACATTCCCAATAATTTAAAGTAAAGTTACATCGCATTAATAAATACTTATTTTTTGTATGCTCTTTAACGCGAGAAGTGACTTCGCAACGCATTTTGAAATTTGTTTATTTGAAATATAATTAACTGCCTTATAAACTTTGTAATAGATAACTTTGTCTTATAGTGGATAACATTAATATTCGGTTGTTTTTTTTTCAACTCCAAACGCGAATAAAATGTATGAAACTAACGAAAATCAAAAATTTAAAAATGGCAAATTAAAGCTTATAATATTACCTTTTCAAAGAGGTACAAATATTAAGATTTTATTTCAAATAAATAGGAAAACCTTTACAAAAAACCAAAAAAAATATCAAAATGTGCGTTACTTTAAAATTCGGTTTTTTCTTATGTAACTAAATAATACCTATTTTATTTAAAAAAAAAAACTCGATATAATATTTGGTATGATACCCATTATATTTTATAGTTTAACTCATGCGGGTTGGCATATTTTGTATAATTTTTTGGCTTTATACTAGTACATGGCCACTCTTCCTGAAGCCGTTTCTTTAGCACGGATAAATTCCACAAATTATCAATAGAATTTGGATCAGGCGATTGGGACTGCGTTTCCAAGACTTTTGGGTAGTTATACAGCAACAAAGACTTGACTTCTCAAGCCAACGACTAATAAAGGTAAAATAATTTTTAAAATTGGTACGGATTTCTCATTGGTGTTAGCAAACAGGAAATAAATGGCCTGATGTCCAAAGGCAACTAGCAATGTTCAAACGTGTGCGAAATAATAAGTACAATTTAAGTGAAATCTTTATTCGTTCAAAAAAATTACTATACACATATTTTTGTAAGATGTCCTTATATTATTTCAAATAGTACACATTTTAAGCTATGTAAATCCTTAAAGAATTCGTATCCTGTTATTTCCTTATCTTTTATAATGGCAACTTTGTTGTGCTAAGTCGAAATTCAGGTGTGCCAAGTAATAAGAACACGGAGGGCAAAGAACGTATTGTCGTTTCCTATATAAGTTTTAACAATTTATTAACATTTTGCACAAGGGTGCTCCACCACTTTTCCGAATCATTTAGACTATTGGAGACTTTATAGAAGCTACATATAAGAACGCGGCATCTGGAGATTGGAATATTCTTCCAATTATATTCTTCTCTTTGCCACAATTGCTCAACATTTTGTCCATAGCATCTCTCAGTTCTTTTTCTAAATTATATGAATATCATCATTAAAATTTTTAAACATTTTGGTATACATATCTGGCATAAAGAGGTTTAACAGAGTTTTTATAAAGTTGGTGCTGACCTGGCGCATTTAAAAAATTGCGGTCATGCGAAAGTGTGACCAGAGAAAAAAAAATATTAAGCTGTAAAAACAGAGAGCTTAATATCGATAAGTCCCATTTGATTTAATCGCCTGAACAAACTTCACAAACAAAAACGTAAATCGATTGATAAATAAATATTATTTTCAAAATAATAAATTTTTAGAATTAGTTTTACACAATCATGCAATTTTTAACAAGACAAATGCGACTTCAATTTGTGAAGTTGAGCATTTTGGCAAATAGAAGGCTACAAAGTCGTGCCCAGTGCATTTTTGCAAACATCGTTAAGCCGCAACAACAAATACAACGGAAAGCGTTTTGTCATTGCAGAAGCGACACGATGAAATATTTAAATCAAAACGAGGCCATCAGTGTGGACCAGGATCTCTTCAATGAATACAAATTTAGTGTGGACCAGCTAATGGAGCTGGCTGGCCTCAGCTGCGCGCACGCCGTGGCGAAATGCTTTCCGGCCGATCGCTATTCCCGTGTGCTTGTCTGCTGCGGACCCGGCAACAATGGCGGCGACGGACTTGTCTGTGCTCGCCACTTGGCTCTTTTGGGATACAAGTGCACCACTTACTATCCAAAGCCAACGCCAAAGCCACTTTACGAGAATCTGGCATATCAGTGCAAACGAATGGAGATTTGCAGCATTGTCGAGTGCCCCACCGTGGAGATGTCTGCCGATCGTTTCGATTTAATTGTAGATGCGCTTTTCGGCTTCAGTTTTAAGCCACCTGTACGCGCCGACTTTGTGCCTGTTGTAGAGCTGCTGCAGCAGACCAAACTCCCTATCGCCAGGTAGCCATGTACCCTCATTATCCACATAATGTATTTTTATGGATTTCTTATTGTTTTCTACAGTGTAGATATACCAAGCGGTTGGGATGTGGAGCAGGGCAAGCTCCAAGACTGTGATCTGGAGCCCACTCTGCTCATCTCACTAACTGCACCAAAGCTTTGCGCCAAACACTTTAAGGGCAAATATCATTATTTAGGTGGACGCTTCGTGCCACCGGCACTTCAACTCAAGTACGAACTAAATCTACCTGACTATCCTGGTAATGAGCTTTGCGTCGAATTGTAAATAAAGCATTGCAAAAATTCATGGAATTTCTTCAAAAGATATTTTCAAGGAGAGTAAATTAACAATAGTTAACAATTAAGCAGATCTCAGAGACTACGTATAATGTAAGGATTATTATTCAATTTTTTCTTTTGTTTTTAAAGATATCTTAATCAGACTCGAAGGTTCTGTATTTGGTATTGGTAACAAATTAAGCTCGAATCAGACTGTTGTATCATAGTTGGCATAAGTCAAGGTATCAAATCCTCAGCGTGTTACAGCTGAGCTTCTAGGCGAGTTGATATTTTTAGATCTTATCAGTGAGCAGAAATATTTTAGCCGCGCACACAGAAAGCTTAAACTGAAGCTGATGCTCATTTTAATGTTAGTCGCTCATTGTTTTTCCACTAATATGGCTTCCAAGCGGCAGCAGCAATTTTTTACTGTACTTTTCTTAAAACACAACACACACATACATAAATTTAATATCATTCAAAAGGTATTCGAATGACCTTTCCATTGATGCCAAACTTTGCATGAAGTAAGTTCAAATTATGAGTAGAACGAACTTTAAATGGTGCTAAAATACTTATGCCTATGACTGTATGTATACCCACTCGCATACATACAGTTATGGAAAAAATAATAGAAACGACACTGAAAAATTAAACTGAAAAAATGTTTGAAATCTCTTCATAACATCATTTTAAAATTTATTTTAAGACAGTAAACTAAAGATGTTATCTACATACATTCATCAATTTTCTTACTTGTGATTATTTTTCTCCAGTTAAAATTAAATATAAATATCTGGAAGAAAATTCATATTATTGTGGCATTTGCTATATCCGCGCATACAGATAAATATCCAATACCCACTCCTTAAACACTGGACAATCTTCGCAGATATCGCGGAAAAATTAGTTGTAACATTTATTGCAATTTCACTTGTCAAATATATTGCGAATACCGCCTTGAAACAAAGTTCTTGTTCATAGGTACAATGTTCATGTACCATGCATCGAAATGTATGGTACATATTGGGACTGGGACACAAGCATTTAAAAAAAGTCCTCATTGGAAAATATGCCAGACCTAGCCAACAATAAGCTTAGGTGGCAGCACAGTTCATCAGCTAGTGGAAATCTATCATAAAGAAATCAGTTTTTACAATGCGCTGTTAACTGTATAATTATACATATGTACATATGTACTTGTTTTATAACAAAATACTGTATTTACATAATATGCGAAAATTGATAATGCAGTTAACGATTTATTTGTCGAAACATATGCATCACAAAAATGAACGTAACATGCTGCTCATTATTTATACAAACGATTATAATTTTTGCGTCTGCGATCCTCCTCAAAGTTGTTGTTACGTGCCCACTCCTTTAAATTTCCCTTTGAGCGGAGCATTGCCGATTTCGAGTCGACGTCACGCATCACAAATGGAGAGAAGCCGGCAATGTAATCATCGTTAAGGGCATTGGTCTTTGTTTTTGCAACGCGTGACGGCATCTGACGTGGCATTGGCTGATCCTCGAACAGTATGGGGTTGCGCGAATGCTTGCCTCCATGGAAGCGTGGCAAGCTTTGATTCTTATATTTGGACGTCAGCTGTCTACGTGTGTTTATGTGTATCACTTGTTTGCCGTTCTCATCTAGGCTGACCGCCACACGCTTTAGCGTTTTATTGCCGCAATTGGGACAGAACACCTTTGTCATAATGCTTGTCGTTCTAAAGCAAGCATAACAACGCAAGATGTAGGTGCGCAACTGTTTAATTATTCGTCCATTGAGTGCGGCTAGTTGTAGATTCAGTTGCTTTAGCACATTTTGCAGCGCATAATCTGTTGTCATACATGCCACCGGCGGTACAATGTCTGTTTCCACCTTGCCCTCCAGGGCCTTTTTTGCCTTTTTGATGTTTGATTGTTTTATCCAGCCATCGTCGCCAACGTCTTCATCTTCATTGACAATGCTTTGTTGTTCTTGATGCTCATCATCGGATTCGACGTTCTCTATTGGCAGTGCAACCAAAATATCGGCAGTAGCCCGCTCCTCATCAACAGATGGAGCACATTTGAGTTTCTCAAATAACTTATCTAGATCCTCCTGAGTAAGATCATCCTCATCCTCGTCGTCATCGTCGACAGTGGCTTCCTTTCCAACATCTGTTGGTGTGCTGCTAGGTTTCTGTACCTGCTCTCCACTTAGCTGCGCCTCGATTGCCGCCTTAACATGGTCCACACTGTCACTGCTTTTGTGCCCTTCCGTTTCAATATCGTTTTCTTCCTCGTCTTCATGTTCGTCCTCACTATCATCTCCCTCATCGTCCTCGTTGCCTTCGGGCATATACCAGCCCACCAATCGCTTATTGTTGACATCCTGCATTTCCTCAGGTTTCTCCTTGGAGGCTATCACTTGCGATACGACTGGTTCACTTCGAAGATGGTCCGTACCCAGAATATCCGCCTCCAGTTCATATGTGAGAGCAATAACTTTCAAATCAATGCCTGATAAGCTCGCATAGTCGCCCGTCTTTTTAGCAAACTCCACGCAATGCCTTACACTTTCGGGACGCGGCTCGCGCACCTGCAGGTCGAATGGCAGCACACAGAGACGGCGTATTTGTCTTTTGTTGCGCACTTCGGCAACCACCTCTGGCACGGTGAGCACATTTTCCGCGTATTCCTAGATTAAACATTAAACGTCGATATATTGTACATATGAATCTCAATTAAATGTCCTTATGTCTATATGGAAACACTTACGTTCAATGGAACCGCATTGATAAAAGCAGTTGTATCTGCTATTATAAATTTGATTTTATCATTGTTATTACTCATTATGTTTTCAAATACTCAATAATGCAGAAAAACAACTTTTTATTTTTGCACGTGTTGTGCGCTAGATCGTACCGAATCGTTCAGAATGAGTTCAATTGAACTACCAACCTAAATGAACGAACGAGCTAAGTTCCCGTCACGAACTTCTTCATTCTAGATAAGGTTCCAATCACGGTTGCCACAATTGGCGTTTTTGCGCCAAAACTGGCTTTTTTTTTCTGTTGGCACAATGACTTTGTTTTTAGATTTGGCTCTTTTTATCATCAGTTCAGAATCAGTTATTTTGTATAGTTTTGGGTTGAAGTACATATTTATTTTTATTGAATGACATAATCACTAGATTAAGATGAAAA
The DNA here is from genome assembly GCA_037043435.1 of Drosophila suboccidentalis. NCBI lineage: Eukaryota > Metazoa > Arthropoda > Insecta > Diptera > Drosophilidae > Drosophila > Drosophila suboccidentalis. Next base: position 270,994 of record JBAMBK010002456.1, on the reverse strand, counting down.
TGTGAAATACTTTGGAAAGATGTGTTATTGCTTAAAGTGTTTGTGAACGCAATTTTTTTTATTTAACTAAACTAAATAAACTAAATTTTTATTTTTTCATTAATATAAATGGAGAATCCACGTAAAAAGTTCTAAAGCGAGGGGTTTACTCATACGCGCTGTGCCTTCGCATATTTCTCCTATATTAACTTTAATTTGCATTTTTCATTGCCTATTATCTCCTCATTTCATCAAAATCAGTTCTGCATGTTCATATTCAAAATAAACCACTGTTGACGCATAGAGTTACCATTCAAAGTTTTGTTATTTTTCTGTGTTGCGTTCGCAACACTGTCTTTACGCTCGTCGACAGCGAAATATTGAGCATTTTCCGCCGCGTAAATTTTATCTAGCTTGCGTACTAAGCTTAAGCTACAAATATATTTAAGTCCATCACCTAGTGCATAAATGCTGTTTAGTGCAGTCACGTCTATCGACATTTGTATTTGTAGGTTCTGCATTCTCAAAATGCAAAGAAAACAATTTTTTCGGAATTTATTGAACACTTTTCACCGACCTGCACCTAATTTGTCCTGCGTGTCTAGCTTAATGCCTGACGAAGATCTAATTAGTTCGTTGACTTACGAGACCCTGGACAACCATCAGCAGATTGCAAAGTCAATTATATAATATAATATGCAAAATAGTATTAGATGACACGAGCCCTTTTTGAAAACTCTAACTTTTCACTGCAACCATTTCCGCCTAACTAAATCGCTTGTATTATTATTATTTTTTTTTTTGCACCCTCTGTATATATGAAGTTGACAACTAGCAAAACAGATTCTGTTTCAATTCATACCCAATTGAAACATGAATGTAATCTAAATATATTTCAAGAGTACCCTTATTATAATCTAAATAAATGTGGCCGATAAATAAAATCAGCTACAATGAAAATATCGATACATTATAAATATCCTGAGTAGTGTTCCTCTCTATTTTTCAAGCCAAAAATGGCGATGTGATTGTGAGTTCTTTTATTATTCGGTTTTGGATTTATTGTCAATATTCAGTATACCGAATTATGTAAAGATCGTGCCAAAGCTACATAAATTGTAAACTGTATGGTTTTCAATAGAAATTTCAAAAATTCGAATTCACGTACTTTAGAGTATTTTAGAGTATAAAATATAAGAGGTGAATTTTGAAATATCAGCAATGTGGAATCAATGGCCTGTCGCTGCGGTGCCTTCAGCGCCTATTATTGCACCACCACAGCCTTCAGTACCGCCACCACTGCCCGATGCACCCCCGCCACCGCCGCCATCAGACGCAGCTCCAGACGCTGTTTCAGCTGGTGTTTCTGGGGCAGGCACTGCGACCGCTGGTTACATGGCGCCGGTTGCCGCTCAAACCGCATCGAATCCCTACGACCAATACACAGCCGCACAGTATGCGGCCATGACACCGGAGCAACAATACGCACTGCAACAGCATTGGCAGCAGTGGCAAACATACCAACAAGATTATGCCAAGTGGCATGCACAGTATGGTGAACAGGTAAGTTCTTCTTGTTTGTGCCAATTGTAGCTAATATTGACCAATTTATTCAGTATAAGCGAGAAATGGCCGCAGCAGCAGCAGCAACATCAGTACCCACAGTGGTACCTGCACCGGTTGCAGCACCAGTGCCTGCTATTGGAACCGTCTATCCCCAAGCTCAACTGGTACAACAAATGACAGTGCAGCCACAGATACAGACATATCTGCCACAGCCACAGCCACAGCCACCACAACCACAAACACAGTCGCAGTTGTCAGGCAAAATTATGGCACAGCCGCAGATGTACAATCAGCCACCACCGCCGCCACCAAAAGGATACCAACAGCATCCCCAACCACAACCACAACAACTGCAACAGGGTCCGCCTTCAAATCAATGGCAACAGCAACCGCCGTCGGGAAGATTTAATCAGGCTCCAAATCCTGGTGATCCCAATGCGTATCCCAATTTGCAGCAGCCGCCACCATCCTTCATGTCATCAGCTAATCAAATTGATGCTTCTTGGGCAAAGGAACAAAACAAAGGTAACATTGACAGAGGCAATATTAATGAAGCGGATCAACGAAAACGCTGGGATGGGCCGCCGCCAGATGTTGGACGGCAACAACAACAGCAGCAAGGACCGCCACATAACAATCGTTGGCAGTCCATTGAGCAGGTAAACAACAAGAATAAAAGTGCCAATAAGCCAAATCAGTTTGGCAATCGACGCAACTGGCAAAACAATCCACCCGGCAATAACAAAACCAGCAATAATCGCAACAATCCGTTCAGCTCAGCTGCGCCAAGCCATTATGGATCTGATAGTGATAGCTCTTCACGCAATGCTGTTGGTTCCACTTCAGGCAATTTTCGTGATGACGCGTCGGATCCAGGTGATTGCAATTCGAATACGTCTGGAGGAATAGGTTGTGGAAGCCGTTCAAGTAATTCCAACGTGGGCACCTTTGGCAATAACGGGTCAGGACAGGGACCAGCAGATAATTTTGGATCTGGGAGCTTTGAGAACAACTGCCGCGGTGGTAAAAATAATACCATCAGCGGACGTTGGGAACATAATCGTCAGAATCAAAGCGGAGTTAACTTTGGCCCCTTACACGATAGCAATAGTGACTGCGGGTTTAATCGAGTTCCCAATCGGAATAATTGTAACCAACAACAACAGCAACAACAACGAGCACCAGATTTAGATGAAGCAAGCTTTGATCGCTTGTTCGATCAGTGGGAGAAGCAGTTTGAGGATTGGAAATGCGCAAATGCTAATCATCCAGATCGTGATGAATATCGTCGATATGAGGAAGAATTTGAGAAGCAACGTCGTCGTATTGCCGAGCGACGTGAGCAAATGAGACGAAGACGACAGATGCAAAATCCACAACAAACCCAACAACAAGCTAATCAGCAAGCGTATCCTAAAGCACAACAACAACAACATCAGCTGCGCTTTGAAAACTATGAGGAAGATGCCAACCGCTGCGAGCAACATAATCGTGGTAATACTCCCAAAGATGTTGACATTGATCAAACAAATAAACGGATCTCGGAAGCGGACACAGAAGGTCAACATGGAATGCACAACACATATGAGGAGAAAGAAGCGCAGGGCTTTGAGTTGGAACAGGAACAAGTGGGAGCAAAGCTTGAACAATCTCAACCATCAGCAAAGTCAGTGACACCAACGCCAAGTCCCACATCTAGATATGAACAGAAGCAGCCACAGCAGGAAGTGGAAAAGAATAAATCTACACCTAATATCTTGGGCAAGCGTAAAACTAATGACAGTGTCAATATGGGAGCAACATCCACTCCAGCTAAAAGTGCCAAGGAGGACAACATTTTAATCATTTCCTTGGATGATGATGACGATGATGCTGATTATGTACAGAAGCAGCAGGCAGACAAGGAAGAAGGCTCTGCTGTTTATACTCCAATGAAAAACATATTCGAAAAAACCGACGGTATACCAGGTCTTGATTTGGTTGCTGATGGGAAAGCTGCAGTTCCTCCTGCTGTTGGTACAGCATCAAGACCAACGGATGCTTCCAGTGCTGACAATAACAAGAAAATACCTTCACTATTTGATGTTGTCATTGCCAAGCCGCGCATATCTCCGCCAACAGAAGTTATTACAGAGACAGATAAGGAGCCTGCGACGGCAAAGACAACGATCAGCGAAACGCTTCCGGATGATGTAAGCAAAGCACTCAAAGATCCTGAGTTCATGAATAATCTGTCGCAGGCCTTGGCCCAGGCGCAAGGACGTGACCGAGAGCAGCTACAACAGCAGCCACAGTCCAATGAACATTGTGGTAACAATAACAGCAGCAACATTAACAATGATAATGGTAATAGCGGCGGTCGTCCGATGTCATTTGCCGAATGGCAACGAAAGAAAAATAATCTGGAAAGTAACCAACAAGATGAAGAGCCTATTAGAAGCATGGGTAGTTTTGGAGCCGGATCAGGCAACGGTCCTGGCAATCGCGGAGGTTATGGACCTGGTAGCGGCGGTGGATTTGGTCCCGATCAACAGCAACAACAGAGATATGGTCCAAACGGTCCAACAATGGTGCATGGTGTAGGACCAGGAGACTCGCAGCTTATGGGACCGAACTTTACCGATTTCACTGGTCCATCCCGAGGAAACCATGGCCCCAATGGACCGCCGTCTGGACCTAATTTTGGACCCAATAATGGACCTAGACCAGGCCACGGACCCAATCCTGGACAATTTGGTGGCGGAACTGGACATAATGGTCCATTTGGACGTAATTTCGGACCTGGTGGACCTGGTGGACCAAACAATCCCAACTTTTTGGGACCAGGTCCAAATTTTAATGACCAAGGACCAAACTTCGGTCCGAATTTCCGTGGCAACGGACCCAATCCGGCCCTATTTCGTCAGAATTTTTGTGCTCCGAGTGGTCCGGGGCCTGGTCCAAACTTTGGGAACCCCGCACGCTTTTGTGGCCCAGGATCCAATAATGGAAATGATCGCAACTTTGGCTTAGGACCCAATAATCCAAATGAACACAATTTTGGACTAGGACCTAATAATTCCAATGAACGCAACTTTGGCTCCGCACATAATAATTCAAACTTCATGGACCCCAACATGAGCAACAATAAAAACAGCCCGTTTGTCGATAATCCATTCAGACGCAACGGAGGACCTCAAGCACCCAACTTTGATGATAGTCCACGCGATGGACCCGTCTTTGAACCACGCGGCAAAGGGCAGTTCAGGAGCAATTTCGGCAACGTGGGAAACAACAACAAGCCATGGGCTGATGGGTATGTTTCATAATACTTGTTTTATTAATTTGCTATTATTCTACCGTTGTCTTCTTCATTACATTCTCGAAAGTTGAATGATAGGTGTACCGGGAGCCATAACTATAGAAGTTTTGGCTATCTAGTTCCAAGATCATGAGTTATATTTTCTCTTCCGTCCGTATATTAACAAAAAATAATGAATTGAAAAAGTGTGGTAGTATCATTTTTGTCCGTCAAATTGAGTTCAATCTTAATGCCATTTCGGTTCTTAGTTGTCGTAATTGTGGAGATTTCGGTGGATTATAAACCAAATTATTCGCCGAAATTCAATCGAAAATTCGATTTATTTAGCTGCAGATATCAACAAAACTACATTGCTTAGGATATCTTCTTTTTAGACTTCTGGGGCTACTGTGATAACATCACTTTCAAATTTAAACTGCACATTCAAATTGAACTTTTTTAATTAGACTGTGATAGTTTTTATAAAGACATGACTGCATTTAAGGTTAAGCCCTTTTCATGTCCTAGGAATCAAACTGCCTCATTATATTTTTTGTGTTCTCATACAACATTTTATATTTTATTTTTGGTCAATCTTGGCATTTTTATGGAGATAGCACAATTTTCTTCGGCTTCTATCTTGTAACTTTCATATTCGAAACTCATGCAAAAAAGTACATCATGTTATGTCAAGTAGCTTTAGCAAAGACACCATGATGATAAAATTTGCCATTATAATTTACACAGGTAACCAAAACTTATTTTTATTTTAGTGGTTTTGGTAAAAAATAAAATAAAATTATGTTTTGGATACCTCACCATTTTTTAAGAGCAAAATTTGTCACCATATTGTCAATGCGTGAGCTTCTTGGTAAAACGAGTTCTACATTGTTGTGGGAGTTTTGAATAAGTAATATCTAATACTGAAGAAGCATGAGCAAAAAATCGAATTAGCAGTCGTTAATATACAATTTTTTCTCGCTTCATTGACCCAGAATTCCTCTAAAATACAATTCTCGGTGTTTAGTGGGTTCTTAAATCTTTTTAGCCTGAATAATTTCAAGAAACTGAAAAGAGTTTACCAAAAATCAACCTTTCAAGTTGAAGACCGATGAAATGTATGCAATTATTTTAAACAAACGATAAAAATTAAATAAAGATTTTGTATGAAACCATTATTATAACTAAAACAATTAATGACTCAGCTCGATTCCTAGGTCCCGAAATACGGGAAACCGGCTGAGTCCACTCTGTCTTTTTTCGACTAGCAGAGTGTTATGAACAACAACACATTCAATTGTTGAAATATATTATAGTTTTTAAATAATAAAGGAATTTTGGCGTATACCATATTTTGTGCACATAGTTCTGATAACTTTGTCTCATAATGTATTACATACAATTAATTTGATAAAAATTGTATGCATTTATGCAAATTTAATTATAGTTAAAAACTAATATTTGTGTAAAAGTAGGCATATAATATTAAACTAAATTTATTATCTTTGTCTGTTTCGCCAAGCCATTCATCAAACAAATTTGCTAAATTCTTACCATTAAAAATGGTCAAAAAGGGTATATTAGATTTGTGTGATGTATGTAACAGGGAGAAGGAAGCATCTTCGACCCCATAAAGTATAATATATATATTCTTGATCAGCATCAACAGCCGAGTCGATTGAGCCATGTCCGTCTGTCTGTCCGTCCGTCTGTCCGTCTGTTTGAACGCGTCTACTTCAGAGACTATAATAGCTAGAGACTTCAAATTTGGTATGTAGGTTGCTGAATACCGGACGCAGATTAAGTTTGTTTTTAAATTTGGATCGGACCAATATATCATATAGCTGCCATTGGAACGATCAGTCAAAAATCAAGTTATAGTATGAAAAACGTTGTTGTTGTTTGAGATACCTAAGCCAAACTGACAGAACGTGCATATATTATAGTCTCATACATCCTGAACAATTTGATTGAAATCGGACTACTATATCATATAGCTGCCATAGGAACGATCAGTCGAAAATCAAGTCTCAGTATGAAAAACTTGTTTGTTCTGTGAGATATCTCAACCAAACTGAAAGAATATGCATATAGGATGGTTCCATACATTTTGACTAAATTAAAATCGGACTACTATATCATAGAGCAAATTCGAGAGGCGTTAAATATTTATGTTTAATATGCTTACATACATATTACTAGTTATATTATAACCAATATTATATTTTATGGAGACTTGCACAGGGTATGTTACAGTCGAGCTAACTTGACAGTAGCCGCACCTCCCCGCGAGCGAAGCGAGCCGTGGGTTGGCGAGCGAAGCGAGCTGGGGGCGGAGCCCCCTTATTCTTAATAGATATATAGAGGATTTGATTTATGATTAAGGTCCAAATTGCTTGCAACTTTTTTATTGCAATCGCCAACATGTTAATATAAGTACAATTTATTCATTTCTAGTTTTTAAAATCTGTATTATTTAATTCAATGCATTTGATGCCCGATGAAAATAGGGAAGAGTTGGCTGGAAAATAGTGAATGAACGGATCGCCAACAGCGATTTCCGTTGCACAATTTTACCAGTTGATGCTCTTTAGGATCTTAAAAACAATATTGTATTAAAAAGTGGATTTTGGAAAATTAAATAGATGGGGTATATACACATGTGTACGTCAATTGGACGGCTTAGAGTCTTTAAATTCTTGCAGAAGTGATTTGAGTGGAGTTCCGATAATAAATAGATAATTCTTGTTAGATTTACACAGAATCCTTATTTTTACGTACATCGACTTAACTATTCGGAAAAACGTTGAATAAGTCTCTGCATTTCTTTAAAACCATTAAACAAAATTTAACGATTAGGATGGTTAATGGCCGCTATGATTGCTTTAACAATAATTATTATGGAATCTGCTTAGGGTATTAGAATATAGACCGTTTTTGAGCACAGTATTCATAACTGTACTCTTTGCATTTATAGAAAAATGTTGTAATCAATTTTAACGCAGAGAATGATGTCGAAATTCGGGTGGTTAACTATTCTACATAATACTACTCATTTCTCAATATACACTAGTAATAAGTCAAAATAGTAATTTCTTATTTGGCCACATTTTATTTTTTATTTTTATTTTGTTATTCGTTTAATTTAATCAGCCTTGTTTATGTTTTCACTTCCGAAAATCAAAGTGAAAGAAATGTATTATTTAAATATTTCCATGTCTCTTAGGAGCGATGTTGCATCATCAGAAAAATTTTAAATTATTTTTTTCAGTTTTGAATTATTTTAAGTCATCCAACCTCAATATACTAGATAAGACTCGCCTTAAACATTTGTCGAATTTGACCTGTTCCAATTTCTTTAAGTATTTGTGAAAATTAATGGGAGGATGCCCTTATGTGTGCAGAAATTAATTAATAATTTGGGAACGTTTTTAAAAGAACAGTTCGAGTGTTTTAATGGTCGCGAAAAATAAAGTTTGAAAATTGTTTCCCTTGTCAGTTCTATTCGCTCTGAGCATTTACACTTTACACGCAAAATAAAGTGAGAGCCGGAACAGGCCTACATATTGATTACTATGATAGGACCGCAAATTGCGGTTATTTAAGAAAAACAAGTAAAGAAAATGTCTTGTTCGATATATTTGAATAAGAGTAAAATTCTATTTAAGCTTTAAGAAATATAATTTAAAGTCATATTTCCAATAATGACATTCAAATAGCATTAAATATGTGAAATTTCGGTTTTAATTTGTAGTATTTAATTTCGGTATGTGATTAATGATAACCATCAATTCAAAATGATGTACAACAGTTGTTTTTTTCTGATGGTCCCTTGAAATATGAAATCAGTTCGGATAAAACAGACCGACGACCACATTATCCCATTTTTCATGTTCCCTATGTTTGTAGTTTAAATGTGCAGGCATTTTCTTGATCTCGTCGTTAATGCTGGAATTTCGATTCCATACCCGTTTTCTCTTTTTCTCTTCTACTTTTATGCACCCAAAATAAAATTTCTTAATGGCGCATCAAATCAATGACTGCGATATACAATGCTCTTTAAACATAAATAAAAAAAATAAATCATATTATGAATATCATGTTACGTGCATCTGAGCAGCGGCCGATCCTTCCGAGGTGGAGGTGAAGCCAATGCCAATGTCAAAGCCTCAAAAAGGAGCAATAAGAACACACAGCAGCATCGTGGGTCCAGGTAGAGGTGAACAGGAATGAAGATGAAGAATATTACGATTAGATTACGTTTTCATCTCGATGCTCGCAGCTTGAATCTAAACAAACACATGAATGATCGTCGAGGCATCAAAGGATTTGCACAATCTCTGCATTTACCTATACAAACACACTTTCCCCCACTCTTATATCCTTCACTGAGGCGTTTAGCTTGGTTATAAATTTACATTCAACATACACTAAGATTGTTTTCTTAATTATTAATTGCTGTTTGTTTTTATTAATTTTGAACAAGAGCTAAGACCATACCTTTTAAGTTTGTTTATTTTGTTTTATATTTAATACTCCAATATAATTGTCAACGAATTTACAAACTCGTAATTTGATAATAATTTTGGACCCAAATAGAATTTCGCGAAAAATCTAATTTACTCCAAATTAAGCAATGAATTACTGTGAGCAATTTCATTTTAATTTCTAAGTGCACGAAATCCAAATATATTGAAAGTAAAATCAGATAAAGATTTATTAAACATATTTATAAACCACACATATTGAATACAAATATAAATAAAGTGTTTTTAAACTTACGCTTAAATGCATATGTATATTTCATATCTACGACGCGTCGTCTAAATACAAATATTTCTATAATCCTTGCATCATGAAATTCATTGCACATTAATTTGCTCAGTACAAAGGGCTTAAAAAATTGTGCCAATGTTCATACAGTTTGTCAAGAAACACTTAACACACTCAAAAAAAAGTAATATTCTGACTTTACATAAGAAATCAAAAAATTTTATATTTTTTGGAAAGGTCATTTAAATTCCGTTTGAATGATGCAAAACTTTTCTTAGCCCATTTCAAAGCTAGCTTTGAAAAAAATACATATTTTTAGCGTTATATCCATATCAAATTTGAGCTTGCCAAAATTGAATTTCGGCGTTATGGCCAATAAGGAAATGGACATATCGTTTTAGGCGTTAAGATTTTGTTTAGGCGTTAAGACCTGCCACCAAAAATTTGTAATTTTTTTTTTGCCTTGTTTTCGTACTCATACAATTAGTGGCTCAGTGATGTACTAAAAATTAAAATCGGAGTAAGTGCTGGGCCATGCCACTCAGTAGCTCACGAACCTGCGTGGCAACTAAAATGGAGTTTCGTAATATGGTCAATTAAAAATATCTTGCTAATTAATGAGTTACGTTCCGAAATTAAATTTTGACACGTTTGTCCGATAATAATTTGATTTTGTTGTGATTAATGTTATCAGCACTAGGAATATTCAATGGTTTATGACTCGATGTCTCAATATTTATACCGTACAATACCTTTATACCTTTACAATCACGAGCAGACTATAATTCTGCTGGCACATTTCCTTTCCCTGTCTGTCAATTCATGAGATAGTGTTAAATCTATCCTTTTTTTCTTTGTCCGCTTTCAAGCAAAATAATCCTTTTTGAAAAGGAATTATAAGAAACTTTAAGAATTGGTTTAGAGTCTGTATACATAAGTATGTCTGAGCGTCTGTTCATAGTTTCTTCATGTCCCGAATTTGATGCATGTATGTAATAAACATACATATTTCTTAATTGTGAATATTGAAATTCTATCAACAAAATTATTGAGATTTAGAATGAAGTGCAGTAGTTTTATGGGCGGGTATATTTAATTAAAATGCAATTGCACTCCATTCTTACCTGACATCATCATATATTATTGTTGAATGTTTCCCTTTACTTTTATGAGAACCTCGGGCTATGTATACATTTATATATATATCGGTTCGTTTTATTAATTACTCTCAAATTATCTTTTGCTTGGAGTGTGCTTAACTATGCACATGTTGCCATGGACTAAATACTATAATCCTAGACTTACATGGCCCCAAAGACTTCCTTCACCTTTGAAAAGTGACAAGTCTTTCTCATTTAAATGTTCAACTAAGTGTCAGGAAATCCATTAGAACTTTGACCCAGTTGCTTTTTGAATGAAAATAGCAATAAATGTAAGAGTTTAAGTGTTTTTTTCTGGTTTAATATTATAAACGTTAACGTTAATATTTAAAACAAACGAACAACAAATGAAAAACATTTTTGAAAAATCGCAACTTAAAAAACAAACAAAAATATAAAAATTAATAATAACTAAACAATTGCCAAAAATAATACGAAATAAAATTGTTACGAAAATCAAACTCGCCACTGCGTCACGCTACGTTGCAGCGCGGAACCATTCGGCAATCCCAACGTCCATCCCAACGAGTCCGTCTATCGTCCCATGCAAGTGTTTGACTATCAGAACAGCCGCAACACCGCCGCCAAGGTAATTGATTATGGTCACAAATCGGCTGATATTGCGGGCACTCGAATCGGAAGTGGTGGCCCAGTACCCGCCCCCACTATGCCGGACTTTAGGCCCGTAAATACCTTTGACTATGGACACGCATCGCACAATGCCGTTCTAGCTGGACAAGGGGAGGGCCCATTAAATCGGAATGTTAACCCAAACAACAAGAAGAAAAATAAAAAGAAGAATAAAAATCGACAGCGATTGATGCAGCAACAGCAGCAGCATCAACAAGAGCAGCAGCCACAACAAGAGCAACAGCAGCAACAAGAGCAACAGCAGCAGCAGCAACAAGAGCAACAGTCGTCTATGTCGACCAACATTAAGGTAAGTCACTGGCTACATATGTTTCTAGCATGGGAAATAAACAATGTTTTTTATCTGTGTGCTTATTAGCCCAATCCCTTAAGTACAGATGCTGCTGAGCAAAGCTGCAAGCCGGATGATCTCGAGGATATATCCGATGGAGAGGAGTAAGATGATTTGACTTCATTAAATATGTTTACATTTGAAGTTAATTACAACTTAATCACTCAGTAATCTGACCGATGCGACACGTTTCGAATCACCACCGCCATCACCTCCAAAAATTAACAAGGAACATCAGCAGCAGCTGTCTCGTAAATCATTCCCTGCCAATCCGCAACGTCGCTTGCTAGGTGATCCGCCCGCTGCCCTCTTTCCCTCCACAGCGACAGCTAACCGACAGTTGCCCGATCAGACAGCAGATACACATCGTTTGGAAATGAGCGTACCGACTAATGAAAATCGCAATACCATATCCATTGATGAGGTTCTTCTTCCTCCGGGTCGATTATCGCGTCCCAAGCGCGTTTGCATAATACTTCGAGGACCTCCAGGCAGCGGAAAGTCTTATGTGGCCCGGCTGATTAAGGACAAAGAGCTGGAAATGGGTGGTGCTAATCCGCGCTTACTAAGCATCGACGATTATTTTATTATTGAAAATGACTATGAGGAGAAGTGTCCCAAAACTGGAAAAAAGGTGAGCGCGAAAGAAACTGACTACTGACTGGCTGAGATAAATATATTGGTATAGATAAATCAATTGTTTTTGCATACTAGAATTTTTTTCGTACTTGCACTCACTAATGCGCCCATAGCTTCGTCAAATATTTACTGATTTAAATTTTTTTTTAACGGTTTTGGAATGAAGAAACTTAGGTATTTAAACATGCCACACTTGACTTAACTGGATTCAATTCCCTTATTAGAGTATTTTCTATGTAAACCAATTTTTTTTGTGTTTATTTTTTTTTTTAACATTTTTTGACTTTGGTAAGGTTTTTGAACACTACTTTATTAGAAACCCCTTAGACTTATATTTTTAATTTAAAAAGAACACATTTTTACGAGTAAAACGTGTGCCCTTTTTTTAAAATCGGACATTAATTGGCAAAGCTATAATAGATTTTCTGACACAGAATTGCTCAAAATGGTGATATTTGCGCCATTATTTTAGTTGCGTAGTTAACAAAGAGGAGTATTTTTCCATGACTTTTTTCTAAAAAAAATAAATAACTCAGTTAAACATCACTCGATTTTAATAAACTAAAAAGCAGAAGACGTGAAATTAAATGTTTTTTGAAACTACATGCCAAATGTTAGTTGCTTTCTACAATTTTGACTTATTAATTTACGTTTAAAAATACGGTCAAGTCGCAAAAAACTGAACAAATCCATATATTTTTACATGTAGCTCCCTCAATACTTTTCACTTTCCAACGACATATTACAATTTAATGTAGGATGCATAGTTTAGTACACAGGATTTTTTAAATCCATTGTCCTCGTAAAAACGGTTTTTTACCGTAATTAAAAATTTCGATGTGCAACGAAAAATTCTAGTATGCCACAATGTTACATTTAATTATATCTACAACCCAGAAGTTTTTTGGCTGTAACACAGTGAAATTAAGATATTTAAATTCCCATGAGGCAAATAACCAAAAACTTAATAAGATGTAACAATCAAAAATATACGCACATTTTTCAGTCTTCTTTGTTATTTTTGCATTTGCTTTTGAGACGTCAATTACTTTAATTATGTGTTATGTTGTGTTTGTAGATACCGAAAAAGGAAATACTCTACGAATATGATGATACGATGGAGGAGACTTATATGCAATATTTAATAAAATCGTTCAAGAAAACATTAAGTGATAACCTCTATGATTTCATAATTGTGGATTGCAACAACAGCTCGCTACGAACGCTCAACGAGTTTTACTGTCATGCCAAGGACTCGAACTTCGTGGTAAGTAGATCTGATCTCTTCCTTTCAACAAATCGCTCTGTCTCTACTTTTTTCATTGTTGTGTACTTTCATGATAGTTTCTCTCTGTCTATCCTCCCTTCCTCCCTTTCTTTTTCTCTTTCTCTTTCTGTGTCGTATTGTATTCACATTTTGTATTCTTTGTCAGCCGTACATCATTGATCTGCATTGTGATGTGGAGACCTGCTTGGGTCGCAACAGTCATCAGCGCAGTGAGGAGGACATCCGTGCTGTTCTGGACAACTGGTGTATAACGCCGTTACACTATATAAAACTGGATGTATCAACGCTGTTAGAAAATGTCGTTGAAATGGAGGATGTAGAGAATATGGCAACGGTAACTATGCTCTAAAGCCTCCCGCCCAAAATGGCACCCGAGACATATCTCTGCCTGGGCTGCATCTACATCTGAATCTGTTATGCTGCTGGTCGTCAGTGAGTGTGTATGTGCCTGGTGCACGATGGCTGGCAATGCGTGACAGTGTCGGTGAAATGCTAAAAAAAAGCTATTAAATATATACATTCAATTACATTTAATATGTATCCCAAAAACTATTATTTATTCACGAGTATCGTTGGCGAAACTATGTATAAGCAACTGTTGAAAAACAACTCTTAATTTAAGATTCTCTGAAATTCTCACATTATATTTTAGTGTTTGTATATGCATATATTTACATGCCTATGCCTGGGCATATAGTATATATATTTGCATGCACACATACATAAATGTATCTATACAATACATATTTATGTACATGTACGTCCTCCATACAATTAAATGACATATCTAAAACCTACAATTGCTTAATAGCAAATTATTAAATTATCCGAATAACAGTTTATAAATGATCTAATTAAGTAAAGCCAACTAAAGTACTGGTCAAGCAAACCTTTGTTCATTTATTGTGGCTTGTTCTTTGCAGGATGATAACGCCAATAACGAGTCGGCTGCTCCCGAGGATGCTGTCAACGTTGGCGTCGAGGAGGAGGACAGCAACAGCGCCGATGCTGTCAATGATGTAAGTCAGTTAATAACAGCCATTAAATAGGTATTTATACCATTAAGAGCATAGTGCTGTTTTTGATTTATGGGTATAAAATTGGTGCGATTTTTAGTTGATTAATTTTCTCTTTTATTGTATAATTCCTTGACATGCGTGTCGGTTTTGTTGTATAGTGCGGCTTTCTGAAAAGCAAATGGGAAAATGACACTACCGAAGAGAATCTGGGTAAGTGTACTTGTTTTCAATCCAATATTATGTATTTAACATATAACAATTTACTTATTTGCAGCCCGTCTGGACGGCACCAACCGCTTAATGCAAAAGCGAAAGGCGGCCAGCATGGCAGAATTTTTGCAGTTAGACGATTGGGAACCGCCTACAAGTGGCGCTGATGGCAAGAAGCGCGTAAGTTTCCCAGATTATTGTGATTAACTATGCAAAAATATTTGATTTAAATGTACATATATTTCAGGTAAGATGGGCAGACATTGAAGAAAAGCGTGCGCAGCAAAAGATGCGTGCAATCGGTTTTGTGGTTGGACAGACAGATTGGAAACGTATGATGGATCCCAATGCTGGCAATCGCGCGCTCAACAAAACAAAGTATATTGAACGTGTGAACAAGCGACGCTGATCGTCGCTAAGATGATAAATGTTAATTGACAGAGACATCGACATCGACATCGGATACGACAACAGAAGCATTATTTCACAGATGATACACCTATTGATATCTAATTGGATATGCTTAAAACACACATGATTATATAATAAATAGTTAATAATATAGACTTTATTTGTTGTCGATCAAAATGTTTGCATGCATTTAATGTCAGCCCATATTACCAATAGCGTGCAAAATGTAACTGCGAAAGCACACAATGAATCCAATTACATCGTTTCAATACATTTTGTGCTCTATTTCCAAATCAAAATGCATGATTTGCAGGGCATGTATAAATAGTTGTACTAATTTAATTGTTACATTATTTAGGCGAAAATGAAACTTTATTTGAATTACAAACAAATTACACATAACTTATAGATTCTCATTTATTTTCAGTTTGTTCAACAAAAACAATTATTATTTGTTTTAATTTTCTCGTTTTCTTTACGTTAATATTTTCCATAGTTACTCATGCAATCTAACATTTTTACAGATAAAACGGCAATTAAAATCAAACATTTATTCAACACATGCCACAATTTATTTGAACATAACATACTATATTTATCTAAACAAATATATACAATTTATACGTATTTTAATGAGTGTATTTCATTGGCAGCTCTTTCAAATCCTGGTTAGCAGGAGACTTAAAGTTATGTTTGTGTGCTCAAGCGAATAATGATATTAAAGTCAAAACAGATCAAACCAAAATTACTTCGACTTTATTGAGTCTTACGATTGCTAAATATATTCCTTATTTACTTTTTCTGTTTTCAATATTACCTTCACTTTAAGTATTAAACAGTTATATACACATTCGTATCTATAAATCCGGTAAGAGGAGGTGTTCGGAAAAATGAATATCAAGAATTAACTGACAAGGTCAAGATATTAAGTGCAATGTTTCTGTAGCAGGCATTAAGCCCCATTCAGACGAGCACTTTTTCACCGACACTTGTTATATTTTGTCAAAAAGCTGTCCGTGTCGCGTAACCCTACAAAATTTCAAAGCGTCGGTAAAAAACCGACGTGTTCTATTTCCATCGGTGAGCGATGGTGAGCGACACGGACGGTTTTGTGACAAAAAGTGTCGGTGAAAAAGTGCTCGTCTGAATGGGGCTTTACCAAAATATATGAAATTCATAAAATCCACATTGTTTGTTTTTGAGGATTTAGTAGATGCTTGTATACCCGCAAAGTATTTATGATTGTTGTTGGATGAGGTCGACTGAAGTGATCAAATTCTAATTTAAAAATGGATATTTAAATGGATATTAATAAAAGTATTTAAAAAGTATTTTTTTTTTTAATATTTTAGACATCGGTGAATAAATGTTAATTTTAAAATTATAATTTAAAAAATATTTTAAAATTTTAAGTTCAAAATGAAACAAACATATTGTATTGAATTCTTAGAGTTTTTTTTTACACATAAGAGTCATTTGGTTAAAAGCAATCAAAATGAATTAATTTCTTTTGTTATTTTTAAGTCAATAAGTATCGATTTTGACAAAACTTCTTATGAAGGCTCAGAAGTTGCACAACTCACTGGTACTGGCACGTGATTGTGGCGAATTTTACTGGCGCCGACATTAATGTATCAGCAGCTGTTGGCTGTTGTGTAAATGATGTGACTCCAACTTAAACCACCCGACCGTCAACCAAATGCGTAGGTATCGCAGCATGCGCGTGAGGGCCAAGCTGTGTTTCCGTTTTGGCGGTTTTTCCACTAGATTTATTGGTGTTTGTACTCTGAGCCCAGCACGCAATCACATCACATCCTATATTTCACATGTGGTGGGAAAATACTCATTTTGCACAACACTGTTCTGAGTCAATTGAATAGAATCAAAAAGGGGTAAATACCTTTGCACATAAGTATAAATATAGTCGCAAAGATGCTGTAGGAAATATAAGTTTGATCAAATTGCAGGCTTTACAATTGAGCTGCTAACACTGGCTTTTGGTCTTTTTTCTTTTTTTTTTCAAACATTTTGGTGGTTTTTTTTTTAAACGAAGGGCAGCACTGGTGTCAAGGATTGTGGGACGGATAACACTAACAGAGGCATACATTCAGCATTCGCATTCGACGACGGGTCTAGGCCGAAGCTAAAGCCGAAGTCGTGCCCACGAGGCAACGAGGCAGAGAAGCAGTTCAGTCGAGCAACGTAACTCGAACCAAACGGACGACCGTGTCGCGCATTCACAACACGAGCAACAACAGCAACAACAAAAACAATAACAGCAAGCTCATCAAAAAATATTAAGACAAGTATAAAATACGTCAAACGCATTAAAACGCTAAAAACAACGAGAGCGGCTGAAACATAAACAAACAACGCTTTCAGTTGGGCTTGTTGTTGTTTTGGTTGCCCGACATTTGTTTAATTGATTTGAGGCAAATGTTTTTTGTGTTTGCTGAATGTTGAATTTGACCTGGCACGACGTTAAAGTTACGTCAAAAGGAGCCACAACCAGGCGAAACCAGCAACGACAATGACAACAAGCGACGCGTCGCGTCGGCGAGGCCGACACGCCAAGTCCTCCTGTCCTAGAGAAGCCTTTGGCGCGTTGTTTCCCGTTCTATTCATGATTTTCATTAGTTTTACCTAGTTTTTGTTTTCATGGGTTGACTTTACGTTTTGTATTACCTATTGCTAATTTTCAGCCGGTATTGCGGCTCGTACACGGACACTTATGTAAAGTGTAATATGGAAGCATGTCTTCTACATCAAGCTCCGTGCTAACGCTGTCATCGTTCAATATATTATTTTTCACCCAAGGTAAGGCAACTGCAACCCAAAATACTAGTACTCACAACTGTTTGCTTACACATACATATATTAAGCAAACTGACCTTATAATTAAGTTTAAATATAACAATTGTTGCTCATACGCCATTAGCCGGCACTGTTGCGAAAGTATTTTATATTTATTAGTCCCGTACCCAAAAAAAGTACAGGGGTCTATTAACTTTGCCACAAAAAAAAAATGTGCGTAACAGGCAGAAAGAGGCGTGGAAGACCCCACAAAGTATATATATTCTTGATCAGCATTAACAGCCGAGTTGATATAGCCATGTCCGTCTGTCCGTCTGTGTAAGCGCCTAGATCTCAGAGACTATAAGAGCTAGAGAACCAAACTTGGTATGTAGGTTCGAGTTTGTTTTGTTTTTTGGATCGGACCACTATATCATACAGCTGCCATAGGAACGATCAGTCGAAAATCAAGTCTTAGTATAAAAAACCTTTTTTATTGTTTGAGATATCTAAACCAAACTGAAAAATAATGCATATGGGATAGTCCCATACATGTTGATCAAATTTGGTTGATATCGGACCACTGTATCATATAGTTGTCATATAAACGATTGATCGAAAATATAGATTTAGTGTGAAATTTTTTTTAGTATCTCAACCGAACTCATTTATTGGGAATATTCTGTCTTTTACATTTTGAATGAATTTGGTTTTAATTGGCACACCCGACTGTAGCCGACTGGAGCCCCATTGTTGGGCGAAAAGTACATTTAGTACATAACTATATTAATATTTGTAGCGATTTATATTATTTTATTAAAGCAGTGTTTGCTTTTCCATAGTAAGTACGGGGTCTCCGACAGTCGAGTATGCTCGACTGTAGCACCGTCCACTAGTTTTCTTTTAATTGTGTTTCTGCACTGGCACAGGGCCGACTGATTGGACCTGGTGCAATTTGTGCGAATGTTTGCTAATAAGGTTTAAAGCTGATTAAGTCAAGTTTTAAAATTATGTGCCTTCCACATATATTGGGATCCAAAAGCAATTAGATTACCTTGTTTTATACAACACCGGTTCAAATTTTTTTGGCTGATATTGGAAAAGTTTCGATATAGACCTAAGTGTTGGTATATATAGCTATATACTTATGCTACAGACTTAAACCAAAATTGTGCGAGCTTGATTGGTAAGTATGAATTGTTCTTGAAATAAGTATAAAGAGCAACATACAACACCTTGTGTCACCTAATAAAATTATCTAAGCCATCAGCGTGGGTGTGAAAAACATTCAATTAGTACGAAAGAAAGTTAAGACTATTTTAATATAGTCGTAATTTCTAAGTGCCCGTCGAATTGCACCTCATAGCAGAAAAGCAAGAACTATTTGGGAATTCTAAGCCAGCGAACATCAAAAAGATACAGGCATTAAAGTACTTGATTTAAGTTTTTACGAGCTAAGTCGAACCTGAGTCCGACTTTAACTTTAACTTTAATTAAAAATTTTGGTACTCATTTCTAGTGATTTCAGATTTAACCCATTTTCTGCCGCTGTTCGACTAGTCGAACAGCAAAATTTTTAATTTTCAGAGCGTTTTTTTAATGTAAGCTAACGTATTCAAATCCAAATGAAAATTAATAAAATTAAAAAAGCCAGAAAATGTTTACTCTGGTCATCCCATATTCAAAAAATAAAATTTTTTTAAATTTTTTTTTTTTTAAATATTTAAGTTTTAAAAAATATAAATTTTAATTTGATTTTTAACCTCATATTTGGTTTTAGAAGGTCCAAATTACCCTAAAGAAGTGTTTTTTGATAAAAAAAAAAAAACTCACTACTTTTTGTATCTCGGCACAAAATGGGTTAACTTGATTCAAGATATGTTGTAGTTACTTATATCAGGATTGTTAGAACTTGGTTCAAGAATTTGTATTCTCATTTTCAGTAATTTGTACTTATATCAGTGCAAGGAAAACATTGAAATGATAACATCGCTCTACAATTACTGTGGATGGCAATCCACGTTAATGACGAAGCCGCAAGTTTAGCGCGAAAGCGCTAAAGCCCCCGCTTGACACGCTAACAGTTTCCATGACAAATAAACAACAAATAGTATACAGTGCTCCTTATCTAATGCCCTTGGATACAATGCAAGAGGTGAACGGTTTCTAGACCCCGTACACAAAATAAGTACAGGGTTCTAATTACAGTCGAACTTCCATAGCTCGAACTTCTATAACTCAAATTTTCCCTAACTCGAACTAAATCGAGTTAAAAGACAAGGGGGCTCCGCTCAACTGTAGGATACCCTGTGTCCAGGCACTCCGATACCCTAATACGTATTTCCACGCCTTAGGCACCCGAAGGTTTAATGCCCTTGTAAAAAGCTTTAATTAAATTTCCGACAGATTGCTCGTATGATATCTACATATGGGCTAATCCTGAGTTGCGCAAATTTTCTGGAAAATGCATTTCATTGGGAGTACTCTTAAACCTATTTTAAGATAAAAGCCTTACTGTTTTGAAAAAAAATTAGGCTTGCTGAAAGTTCCCTTGCGACCTTTACAAAGAATGGAAGGTGATTTCAGGTTAACGTGCATTTAGCGAATTTTGCAAAATAAGCAAAAAATATCCAAATACGAAAAATTAAGTGGAATATATGACCATATCAATCCAGCGTCAAAAATAAATATAAGTAGTCTTGTAAATTAAAAATTTTAGTTTTTATCGTTATTAATACCTATAAAAAAACCTCTTTACGAGGTAAAAGTCTAGTGACGAAAACATTTTCTTGTCCAAAATTTCTGATATCCAATTTTGTGACGAATAATGTTAGGTTTTACATATGAATTATTTTCAAAAAAATGTTTGGCCCTCGGCACGTTGCGCTAAGTTCTTCATACCTAATAAATACTAATTTTTTGCTCAGTGCCGAGTGACAAAAATTTTTTTGAAAATAATTCATATGTAAAACCTAACATTATTCGTCACAAAATTGGATATCAGAAATTTTGGACAAGAAAATGTTTTCGTCACTAGACTTTTACCTCGTAAAGAGGTTTTTTTATAGGATATCAGAAATTTTTGAAAAAGACATTAGAAATTTTAAAAATTTCAGTATTTTTTGACAGTATAACTTGTCAACTTTGTTTATTGTTTGTACGAGCAAAAACAAACAGTCTGGCAACACTGGTTCGTTTTACGAACACACAAGTCAATCGCAAAATCTATCAGCACTCTCAAACTCTGGCTGCTATGACACTTTGTTGCTGCTGCCCTATTCCAAGTCCTCATTCAAACTTTTAAGCTAAATCAACGATTTGATCCAAACAAACAGACAAACAGACAGACTGACTTTTCATCTCATTTTCGAAAGGCCCCTAAAAACTTCAAAATTAATTATTTTTTGATCCAGTAATCGGATTTCGATGATCGAGGTGTTATTCGACGCGTATTTTTGATCAGAATTTTAAAAAATTCAACGATAATTCAAAAAGGCTCCAACGGCCCCATAAGCTCCAATAATTTAAATTTTTCCCCTCCCACTTGCACCTGTTTATCTCACGAACCAGGTGAGTTTTCAAAAGTCTTAGTATGCACATTTGTAAGTTAAATTGATTCCTTTCGATCGGTATATAACTCGACCTGATCGGACAGTCATAGCAAATTTTCCATTCTTCCTGTGTATATATGCTAGTCGCCTTCGCACCCTTCGTGCTGCTTTCGTCACTAGCGCGGACTGCCGTCCGCAGTGATATATAAAATATCTCTTCGATACAGTTTTTATCTTAAATAATCGAAAATGAAACAAAGTTTAAGATGAGTTAAGCGCTAAACACTCAGACGACCGTTTTGTCCACTTTTTTGGCCATTGAAAATACCCTTTTTTTTTTTTTACAAGAATTATTGAAATTAAGAAGCAAAAAGAGGAAGCAATTGATTAGGCTCGGCTATGAACAACCAATCCACCGTAAAACCTTTTTGATTTTGTAATTTGAAGCCTGAAAATGTATTCTATTATAACAAAAAAAACATGCAGTTTTTTGACAACTTTAGGTTTTTGCCCTTGGTTTTAAGATTTTCGGATTAACGCATATATGATTTAGTCAACCGACTTGAACTAAATTTGATCAGGATGTATAAAACAAAAGAACACTGTTTCACTTGCAATATCTTCAGAAACAACAAAAATGTTTATTTTAAATCTTAATTTTGGACCCATTGCTCGTCTGCTATATACTTTATGCTATAGTAGACCGATTTCATCCAAATTTAGTCTGGATACACAAGACAAAAGAAAATTCTTAATCCGTGAGTTTGATTGGGATATCTCCAAAAGCAACAAAAATGTTTATACTAAATCTTGATTTACGACTGATCGTTTCTATGGCAGCTATATGATATTGTGCACTGATTTCAATCAAGTTTGGTCAGGATGTATTCAGTAAGATTGAGATATCTTCATCTTCTCCTTGGCCTTTCTCAGACCGCTGACACGTGTAATCCATTGCCAAAGAAGTCCAATTACCCCATGTTACTATCTCCTCCTGAAATAGCTCTTCTATCACAATATCGATCTTTTTGACCGATACTAGCTTCTCTGGTAGAAGATGCTTATATTAGGCGACGATACACGACTCCCATCCGGAACTCTACGCTTTCTTAAGCCGTTATTCAGCGCGCTGCTGGATCTCTTCGAGGCCGAAGACCTGGTTTGCGCTGCCGGTGCTGCACCTGGCTCCCTTACTTTATTATCGACCCGACCCGAAATGAGATTTTAATGCCCCAGCCGGACTATTCTGTTCAAAGGCCCATGGGCCAGGAGTCCGCCACGGCACGGCTTATCCATGGAGTCGTAGAGTTTGCGCCAGTTAAGGTCGTCGATTTTTTAAGAAAAATGTTTGGATGCAAAACTACAAAAAAAAATCGAGGATGAAAGTTGAAAAAGTGGATTTTTACAAAAGCTCAAAAATTTTCAAGTAATTTTCAATATTTTCAAATTATGAGTTGATATAACTTTAGTTTTCTGTAAATATTTTTGATTAGGTTTGTATTTTAGTTAGTTGTAATTGAAGCTAAATGAACAAAACAAAAATATAAAAAATAAAAAAAAACAATTTTGATTTTTTTTTTGTCCCATATAATTTTTAAATTTTCCGATCAAAGTCGGCACGGGTTATCATACTCCGATTAGGGCATTTCCGAGTGCTTTAGGACCAAATGAACAGAACTAGCCCGTAATAATGACTTTGAAATATAAGGGACACCCTACTGTACATATACATATATAGTATATGCATATAGACGAATGAGGTCTTGCCATTTGCCTTGTTAGTTTTCAAAGGCTTTAGTGGATTGGCTGTGAGTGTCGACTAGTTTGTTGATGCATTCCACACAACACCCAAAGGCAACTTACACTCAACATGTGTATGCCCACTATTTTCAGGGTCATGCAACAAAACAAAGCTTAATTAGAGCTTAGCCCTCCCAACGCAACAGCTAAAACAATGCCCGAGCTATTTGCGTGAAAGACATCGGAGTTAAGTTTCCATACCAAACGCAAAAGGTTAAGTGTCAAATATCTGAAATTGTTTATTGTACACACAAACATCTACATATTTATAACAATGGGCGCACGTTGTGACTCTGACTTTGAATTGATTTTGCATTTGATTGCATTGAGATTGCACTGAACGGTTTCGACGGCACTGCTTTTTTTTGTGCAACCTTAAAAACACATGTGTACATATGTATATTTTAAATGAATATATGTTTTATGTTCAGGACATGGCCTACAAATATTCGCTTGATAGTTTCCCATTTCGTATATGTATGTACATTGCTACCATGTAACCAATTTGGCACTTATTAATAATTAAAACCCTACCCAATCGAACAAAAAGACATAACATCGAACAATATGTTAGTACTAACTTTTTCAAAATAAACCCCAAAATGTTTGGTCATTTTTTGTTTTCTTACGCCAAATGAAGAGCTCAAAGTTGCAATCTCTCTTGCCAGCTTCGCAAAAAAAAGGGTGGTGCATAACACGGTGCTACAAAAATTAATCAAAACAAAACTTCTGGGATGGGACATAGCGTAGGTTGTAGGTATAGATAAATACATTTTTTTTGCATCCTAGAACTTTTTGGTGCACACCGAAATTTTAAATTACGGTAAAAAATACCGTTTTTTCGT
This sequence comes from Drosophila suboccidentalis, assembly GCA_037043435.1. Lineage (NCBI taxonomy): Eukaryota > Metazoa > Arthropoda > Insecta > Diptera > Drosophilidae > Drosophila > Drosophila suboccidentalis. The sequence goes on along the minus strand of JBAMBK010002456.1, from coordinate 246,698 downwards.
ACTTGCACTCACTCATGCGACCATAGCCTCGTCAAATATTCACTGATTTTAGTTTTTTTTAACGGTTTTCGAAATAAGAAACTTAGGTATATAAACGGGTCATACTTGACTTAAAAAAGTAATATTTATGAGGTTTGAAGAATTTAGCGCAATGTGCCGAGGTTAAAATTTTTTTTCAAATTATTTATATGTAAAACTTAATATTATTCGTCACAAAATAGGATATTAGAAATTTTGGGGCATGAAAATGTTTTCGTCACTGGACTTTTACCTCGTAAAGAGGTTTTTTTTTTATAGAATTTTTAAATTTTGGTAATACGCCACTTGGCTTAAAAGATATTCAATTTAACTTTTATTTTTGATTTTTAAAATAAAAGTTACGGAATAACTCTTATTTGTAACTTTTAAAATAAAAATCAAAAATAGGTCTTATTATATTATTTTTATTGAAAAAATCAGATATTAGTGTTATTTCACAACTTTACATAAAAAATTGAATTTCATTGATTATTTTTAATTTTTGTAGGAAAGAGATACCCTGTACAAATCAGGGACTGTAATGATTGTAACTTTTAAGATACAAATTATGAAATAAAAGTTATTTGTAGATTTCTATAAACAAAATAATTATAAAATAATAATTAAATTTAAGTTTTTGTTTTAAAATCTTAGTTTTACTCTTTAATTTTTGAAAATTTCATTTTGCAGTCACTCTAAGAATTGTTTGCATTTTTTTGTATCAAAACATTTTTTGTTTGAGACCGAGGAAAATAGTTGAAAAAGTAGACGTTTATAAAAATTCGAAATTTTCAATGGGTACCTTATGGGTAAGGGAAAGTTTTGCATCATTCAAACGGAATTGAAATGACCTTTCCAAATATATATAAAAAGCTATTATTTTTTTATTTAACCCATTAATGGCTGCCCATAGATCGGCTGGTACGATTTTGACGAAATTTCGAAATGTGTGCCTAGAAGTTGAAAGAAACAAAAAAATTTTATTTTTTCGATTTCCATACATTTTTCAGCTTTTTTCGCCAACAATTTCTATGCAGAAAAAAACCTAGATATTCACCTGTAAAAAACTACAGGTATAACAAGGATAACTAAACTGTTCAATTTTTATACTTATATTTTTTTATTTCTCTTTAAGCATAGTACGCTCTAGCCGAAAATATGTTTGCAAGGCCAAAACTTCATATAAAAAAAAGGGTTGCAAACATGCTCGAAATTATTTTGTAAGGCCATTTCTAAACCTATGTACGCTGTACCTAAATATGGGCAGCTCAGAAATTTTTCTGGCGTTTTACAACACTGTTTGGTAAACAGATGGCAACTTTTTTTTGACCTTTCAAAACATCGATTGAATCGTTGTTTCGACTAGTCGAAATCTTTTTGAACAGAAATGGCGACCAACAAGCAGCAAAATAAGAGCCAAATTGAGATCTTGGAACACAAAGATCGAATAAGACTTATTGAAGAGGTGCAACAGAGGTCAATATTGTGGGATTTGATAGAAAAAAAAAAACATTTTGATGGGATTTTTATAATTAATAATTTTTAATTATTTATAATTTTTAATTATTTATAATTTTTAATTTAATAATTAGGGTATTAGTCGCTGCTACTTCTCTTATCCTGTCCATTTCGTCCATTTTCACTTTATTTTTGTGCTCAATGTTATTTATTTGTTTGTTGTGCACAGCTGAAGAACAGTGTGACCACGGCAGCATAAGACCAACTGTCGCTGAATATATTTAAGTTTATAAATATCGTACATTATTATGATACATGAAGTATCGATTAGAAATGTTAAGTTTACATAATGATTTACATGAATTATCGAATTATGTTATGAAATCGATATATACTGATATCGAGCCCTTACGAAAAGAACAGCGAAATAGAAAAGACGCGCACAGCGCAAATAAAATTAAAATATAAATAAAAAGCCTCGATTCTCTTAATTGCCGCAACATAAATTGGTCCTTCGAGCCGGATATTTAACGCGAAACATACAGTCCACTAAAAACAACAAGATGTGGCAATTTTCTGAGCAATCGAAGCAAAATTTAGAAAATTGGAAGTCGCAAAATTTGCGCGACGTCTATTTCGCAATATTTCGCAATTTCGTCACAGAAAACTTCGTGAAGCGTGGGCTTCGTAAATTTAATGGCTTCCCATACAACGAAGAACAAAAACAACAACACGCAGAGGCGATCGCAAGCGAGCTTGGCGCCAATGCGCTGCGTCGTGTATGTACGTTCTTAGATGTTGAAATTCAAGAAGATACAGAAAGTATGCATATGGCGGACAAAATTGTCGACGCAATTTCATACACGTATAAAGAAGAATCAACAATGGAACCAACTGATACACAAAAGCAGGAGTTGGAAGTTCTACAACAAATAGGAGCATTAGATGAAGAAAACGTATGCCTTCAACGCGAAATTTGTGACAAGGAAACAGTAATGCTTGATTTAAAGCGTCAGCTGCAAAACGCATCAAATGAGGGTGCTTCAGCGGACCTAATCGAAGAGCAATGCGCAACAGTGCAACAGATGACATCGGAGTTGAGGGTTTTGCACGCACGTGCAGAAGCGTTGGTGAGTAAAAAAGCAATACTGAACACCAATGCTGCACTAAATCGTTCGACATCCCCCCCTCTCTCTATTGCATCGCACAAGTCTACAAATTCGAGACGATCATCAGAATCAACAATCTCAGAGTATTTAATCAACTCAAACAAATCTGTGAAAATGGAGCAGCAGCCAGTCTGGTCGGAAATGCGGCAAACACAGACGGCACCAATACCTCCGGATAATCAGCAACACATTATCGTCAATATGCTAGCCAGACAATCTCTCAACAACAAGCATATGGAATTCGACGGATCCTCGTATTTGGCGTGGCGTCAATTTAAGGCGCAGTTTACATCATCTAGCGTGGAGTGTGGATTTTCTGGAGAGGAGGATGTTTACCGGCTCAACAAAGCTCTGAAAGGTGACGCACGGAAGAAAGTAGACATTCTGCTGATGTCTGCAAAAGAACCATCAAAAATCATCGCAATTCTGGACAATTTCTACGGAGCACCAGAGAACGTTGCCTTTGAACTGATGGCAAAAGCACAAGAAATTAGATTTGTTAAAGAAATAAGCGATTTCAATGAATTTAATTGTGCAGTCCAAAACATCAATTCGGCGCTGGAATTTGTTAAATGTAAATTTATCGATACGCAAAAACTTCTTGCATTGCTCATCGAACGTTTGGATGAGAGCTATCTCCGAGCGTTGGGATCCTATCTAAATACCAGAGGGATGAGAGCAGCAGAATGCGAGTTTGATACTTTCGCAGAATGGACTCAGCAGCAATCAAATTTGTATCAGGATATCAGTTTCTACAAGAAGATGAGCCAAGTCAACAACAACAAAACTCAAGAAACACAACAGCCAAAAGATGACCAAAAGGAAACATCGAAGACAACACCTCGAGAAAAATCCAATTGCTCTGTTTGTGGTGGAGAAAAACACTCGCTTGACAAGTGCAGCAAATTTGTTTCTGTTGATGTCAAAAAGAAATGGGACATTGCAAGCAAGAGCACTGTCTGTTATTGTTGTCTAAAATTCCATAAAGGACAATGTACGCAGCGCGTGAAGTGCAACATCGACAATTGTGAGAGGTTCCATCATCGTTTGCTCCACAAACCAAAGACGACAACAGAATCAACCACCAGAGCTGAGTTTAGTGGATGCATACAGGAAAATGCTCAGCAGGTGCTCCTCAAAATGGTGCCTGTGACTTTGCATGGTCCTAATGGAGAAAAGACAGTTCTAGCATTCCTAGATGAAGGAAGTACAACCACCATGTTGGACATGAGCATAGCACGCGAAGTCGGAATTTTGGGAAAAGAAGAACCATTCTGCTTTGGGTGGACTGGCGGACTGTATCGTTATGAGCAAAATGCCGAGACTGCAAATATTCAAATCAGCGGCAACAGCCAAACACATAACTTACAAAATGTTCGCTTGATAAAAGATCTAGACCTTCCGACTCAGCAAATCAATTACCAGGAAATTCAAGAGCAATATCCATACACAAAAATGGCAAATTTACACAAGCTGGATAATCCTAAACCAATGCTTCTGATTGGACAACAACATGGAAAACTAATCACATCACAAGCCGTCATGAACATTGAAGCCAATGGTCCAATAATGTCGAAGACAAAACTCGGATGGGTTATGCATGGTCCGGTCAAATCAAAAACAGCAGGATTAAATATCGCATGTTGCCACATAAAGGATGACCATCTTAAAGATATGCTCCAAAGTCAGATCAGTTTGGAAGGATTTGGTGTCTGCGCAACTAAAGTGGACAAAACTAAATCAGCAGACGAACAAATGGCTATCAACAAAATATCATCGTCAATAATTAAAGTAGATGACCACTGTCAAACCAAATTACCCTGGAAAGATGACAATATCCAAATGCCAAATAGCAGACCGATGGCTGAACAAAGGCTGAAATGTCTCGAGCGAAAACTATTACGCAATCGTGATATGGCCAATGAAAACCAAAAGCAAAGACTGGATCGGTGGATAAAAGGTCCTAAATTTCTGGAGTCCAGTGAGCAAGCCTGGCCAGCACAGGCCAAAAAGGCACAAATGGATGTAGTCATGGTTGTCCAGGAACAAGAAGATCCGCTGGAGATTATTGCAGTGAGAGTATCAAAATATATGAAACTCTTGCGCGTAACTGGCTGGATAAAACGATTCGTCGAAAACTTAAAGGCAAAAGTATCTCAAAGCAAACAGCAAAATGGAGATCTGCAAGTTGACGAAATAATTTGGCCCAAAGCATACTGGCACAAGGTGGTGCAAAGGACTTGTTTCAACGCTGATCTACAATTCATCAAAACCGGCAAAAAATCTGGAAATCAACGACAGACAAAATATTGTATGCATATTGATTCTGACGGCATACTTCGCATAAAAAGCAGAATTCAAAGGGCAAGAAATAAAATGCCAACAGGTCCAATCGTATTGGATGGTGACCCTAACCAAACAGACGAAACTGTACGCACAGTGTTTTGCGAAGCAGAACATTTGGTCAACAGTCGACCATATTTGCTGGAGTCTGACGATCCCGACGATGGAATTGGATTATGCCCAAACGACATAATCATGCAGCAAAGCGTAAGCATCCATATTCCATGTCATAATTCCGAGACTTTGGAAAAACGCACTTGGCGAGCAACACAAGTGATAATCGAGTGCTTCTGGAAACGTTTCCTCAAGGAGTACTTGCCAACATTGATCAACCGTCCAAAATGGACAAAAGGCTGTCAAAATCTACGTGACGGCGAAATTGTCGTAATAAGAAGTCCTATGCCTAGAGGGGACTGGCCGCTTGGAATTGTACTGAAGACTTTCCCTGGTGAAGACAACGTGGTGCGTGTTGCAGAGGTCAAAACTTCAAACAACGTATTTCGTCGACCAGTCAGCAGCCTTTGCAGAATGCAGATCATCAGCGACAAGAATTATCGCGTTGAGACCGAGACTCAACACTAGAGGGCGGTTTATGTCGCTGAATATATTTAAGTTTATAAATATCGTACATTATTATGATACATGAAGTATCGATTAGAAATGTTAAGTTTACATAATGATTTACATGAATTATCGAATTATGTTATGAAATCGATATATACTGATATCGGCCCCTTACGAAAAGAACAGCGAAATAGAAAAGACGCGCACAGCGCAAATAAAATTAAAATATAAATAAAAAGCCTCGATTCTCTTAATTGCCGCAACACCAACAATCTCTCAACTTTTTAGTGATTTTTGGTATTATGCTGTCACACTGAAGTTTGTAAGGCCGGACTTCAAAACATCGAACATTTCGAGCACCCAAAATGTTTTCAGCTAGAGCGTACTACGCTTTACTATGAAACAAATTTTGCCTCGATATCTCTCACATGTCCCGAGCTAGAATTTTTAAAGTGTCCATACTTTTTTGGGTATTTAAATACCCATTAGCTTAAAATGGGTTAAAGTCAAATAATTAGGTTTTTTTTTAGTGTGTAAAGTGTTTGTTGACGAACTGTACATATTAGTCACTCTTAGAATTGTTTCAAAAATTTTTTTTGCATCAAAATATTTTTTGTAAAAAATCGAGGGAAAAAGTTGAAAAAGTAGACTAACAAAAATTTAAAATTGTCCATGTGTAATGGGTTAAAGAAATTTTTGTATCATTCGAACGGAATTTGAACGACCTTTCCAAATATATTTTTTTACTGTGAACACTTGACTTACATAGCTGTTAAAGTAAAAAAAGGGTGCACGCAGACATATGCGAGTGGGTGTATGTATGTATATGAATCCTAATCATATATGCATGTACATGTACATATGTTTGTACCTCAAAAACGGGATCTAAGTCGCGGATAACCAACAAGTATTCATCTAGAAATACATTTTTCCGTTCCTTAAAAGGCGGTTCCCACGAGCCGTTTTTCACCGACTCTTTTTGTCAAAAAACTGTCGGTGCAACCGTGCCAATAACATCAATACTTTAACATCGCAGTTTTTTGGTATTTTTTTGTGCTTTTCGGCAAAAATAAAGTGTATACATATGGTGAAGAATGGCGGCAAAAGTAAGTAAAATACAATTTTTTACACGGAATATTAAATTATTTATAAAATAAAACTATTTTACAATATTATAGAAGATTATATGGAGCCCGGACTCAATTAAAATGTTAATTGATTTGTATGCGCAGCATCCAAATCTTTACGATGCAAAGAGTCCCTTGTACCATAACAAGCACAGCCGCTCCGAATCGTTGACTCAGATTGTTGAGGAAATGAAATCCGTATTGGAAGACATTAACGTAGCGGATGTCAAGGTAAAGCTTGGTACACTCCGTAGCCAATACCTGGTGCATTTAAAAAAGGAGACACAAACCAATTCAAAAAGCGGTATGGGGACCGATGAAAAGGTCAAGCCTTTTTGGGTCGATTCCTTGGAGTTCCTCAAGCCGTACATGAAAATTAATGAGCAAAGAACTTCCAACTTTTATGTAAGTGTAGTTTGCGAATTTGTATACATATGTAAATATAACGTATGTGAGTATTTTCCACAGTTTTACAACGACTCTATGACATCGGAGTCTCACGGTGCAACGGAAGATGAAGTTTGCTTTGAAACGGCCAGCTGTTCAAGCAAGGTGGAAAACCCTAATCCATCTGCAGAAAGCATATTAAAGGCAGCTTATGATATGTTGGCAACGATAAGGCCGAAGCACAGCTTCCAGCCGGATGTGGACGCATTTGGGGAGCTCGTCAAATCGGAGATGGAGCGGATTGAAGACCCCAAAAAGCGCATGGAAATGCGCATGAAAATACTGCAAAACTTTTATGACGCATATGATTAGTATAAATAATAATTTGTAGGTGAGTTTAGCTGACTTGAGATCCATATGTCACCTAAAACACTTGCAGTATCTTTGCAACCCTTGCATTCTGCAAGTGTGTTGTTGTTTGTTGATTAAGTGTCACATCGACATATGGATCTCGAATTTAAAATGGTATTTTGTTGTTATAGTTATTAAGGTAATAATGTAATTATCGAAAAAATATGAATGAATATAGAGAAAAGAATATATTTTTATTATGTAAAAGGATTTTTGTATTTTATTTTTCTTTAAAAGTAAAATTTTTTATAGCATTTGACTGCCAGGAGACATCTCCAGTAGTATTAAAATATTGTGTAAACTGTTCCCGGACGATTAACGGCTGGTCCGCATTTCAGTTGGCTACTGAACCAAGGCCTGTTGTTCCTTGTCGATTCCCTCAATGTAGCATCCCTCTTGTGTTTTCAAATAATTGTGGAGGATGCAAGCCGCACATGTAAGCTTTTCCACTTTTTCGGCGCTCAAGCTTATGGTGGTTTGAAACAACCGGAATCGGCTCGACAAAATCCCGAAAGCATTTTCAACTACACGCCGTGCCCTGCTCAAGCGATAGTTGAAAATTTTGTTTTCCTTCTTCATACGTTGTCGATGAGGTTTCATCAACCACTTTTGCAGCTTGAAGGCTTCATCTGCAACAATGACGTACGGTATCTTTTCGCCATTTTCTTCCAACTCCTTGTCCTGTGGACTGTTATGTTTTTTCTGCTCCATGGCCATGCAAAGAGATGATGCATTAAATACAGAAGCATCATTTGCTCTACCGTTGCAGCTAATATCAACATAAAAAAAATTTTAGTTGGCATCGACAAGAGCAAGCAGAACAATGGTGTTGAATCCTTTATAATTATAATAAAGCGAGCCGTCAGATGCTTTGGCGCGAAAAGCAATATGTTTTCCATCTGAAAGCCAAATAATATTAATACAAACTGTCTAGATGTTTTTAAAATCGTTACCTATTATTGCCGCGCACCAAGCCCAAAAGGTGGTGATAAGTTTTTGGATACATTCTATTAAAATTATAGAATGTTTCCACGTCTTCATACTGCAGCTCCTTCAATACAAGCTCTGCTATATCCTTTCCTTGGTCGCGTCGCTTCAGCGAAAATCGACTCCGTACAGTGCGCGGAGTTTTCTTTTTGTTTTTAATTTTTTCCTCCGCAGATAATGCACTCACTGATTGAACTACAGCAGTCACAACCGAAACAACTTTAATAATTTCTTCGAAATCATTTATTATTATTTAACATTATTGAAATGTTATTGTTTGTCAGATGAGTTGAAATCAAGTGTGACCAGTTTTAGTCAGAGTAAAAACCGATGGGATTTTGGTGTGAACACCGATGCGAATTGTGTGAATGGCAAAATTAACCGACGATGAAAAAATGTCGGTGAAAAACGGCTCGTGGGAACCGCCTTTAAGCAAGTATGGGTAAATTCGACTTGTGACGGCGATTGCATGTCTTGGCAACATTTAAAACCAACGATAAAATCTCGATAAATAATTTTCACGACCTTGACAGGCAAACAAAAAAAATGTTAACCCATAGGTCGAAAGTGTCACAACTTATAAATAACAAGATGATTTCACGTGATTTTAACTTCGATCAAGGACTTAACTGCTCTGCTGTTTGACGAGTGCTACAAATTGCAGAAATATTACCAAAGATTCTAGTATGAAAAGAAACATCTGTAAAAGTGAAATGCATGATTAATAATTAACAGATGGACACTCAGTCATGTCCTACCCCAGCCAGTGTCTTTAGATTCAGATGGTAAATTCCACAAACATTGAATTGCACAGGATTTTGCATAATTTGCAAAGCGAATTCATTAGATTGGTCACGATAGACTCCCATACCAATTCCATATTTCGATCTGGTCTCTTGGCAAGCGCCGCTAATAAGTGTCTGTAGCTGTTCCGACTGTATGTACACGGCTAAGTTGGTTAAAAGGTCTTGACAATACTGAAAAAGGTGGCTTACGTGCTTGGCACAGTTGTGGCAAGCGGCACACAATATCCAGATCTTCATCATTGTTGGTAGCAGTACATAAAAGCCTTGCCAGAGCAGCAGCCAACTGAGATTCGAGTCTGTAATCTCCCAGAGAACGATATAGGCGTAGCATACCATGATGAAGTCACCGATGCAGAGCATGTTCATCAACAGCACAGAGAGCCCATAGAGGTCAGAGATCTTTCGAGCTAGTCGCACAATATGAGCGTAGGTTGTACGCAGCTCCATATTACAGCGGCGTCCATTGGACATCTGCGATTGCAGCGTCACCAGTTGAGAGTCCACTCGCAGGACGAGGAGCGCAACTTGTAGACAGCGCGCCCGAACTGCTTGTGTGCTGTACAAGTAGCGCATGTTGACAATCATCTGATTAGCCAGGATTGAGTTGACCACACCCAGCAATAGAGCGCTACATGTGATTGTGCAATCGACGGCTAGATGAATCCGCATATTGGTTAGGGATATTCCGACGCCAATCGGAGGTAGCTGGGACAACAGTATTCTCTCTTGATTGCGCCACAGAAGCGCCTGCACCACCATGACCATATGTGCCAGCAAGTAGGCAACGTTCATGGCGTCCAAGATCTTGGCGAAGGCCAGGTAATGTTGGCGTCGCAGCTGAAAGTCGTTCATTTGCCAGCCACTATAAAAGTACTTCCACATTTGCAGGAGCATATCGCCGAGCACCAGGGCCAGGTACGCACTGAGCAATCCCTGGGATGTTCGCTTTTGTGCACTGCAGCTAATCGCAAGTACCCGAAAGTAAACTGTTAGAAAGCGTAGCGTGCGCCTTGACATGATCTACTTAACTGACCAGAGTTGAGGTTTTTTTAGTCTTTGCCTACATTCCCAAGCACCAGGTATCCACAAATAAATATATACATACATATATGCATATTTAAATATATTGGTGCAAGTATTTGTAATATCAGCCCAATTTATCTTATTGGCTACGATAGTGAAACCCAATTAAAGCAATGGAAATTATATTATAAGCCCAAAGAAGAAAGCTATTAATTGGCTGGCAATCAAAAACAGTGAAAAGGTATAAAAAAAGTGTACTCGACTGTAGGATACCCTGTGCCTAGACACTGCGGTAGGCCAATACGTATTACGTACATATTTCCACGAAGTAGGCACTCCGAATTTGTGATGCCCTTCTAGAAAGCTGCATTAAATTTTCCTATGATTCTTCCAAATTCGATCATAGTGTATAAGACAATAGAAAATTCATAATCTGTTGAGATATCTTCAGGAACAACAAAAATTTTCATACTAAATCCTAATTTTCGACCAATTGTTTCTATGGCAGCTATAAAATGTAGAAGTCCGATCGAAATTTAAAAACAAACAAGATCTGCGCCCGGTATCCAGGAACCTACAGATCAAGTTTGACGTCTATAGCTCTTATAGAAAATGGGCCATATTTATTTATGTAACAGTCAGAAGGTGGTGTTAACAACTTTTATATTTTTACTTAAGATATCTCAGATTGGGAATTTTTTTTGTTGTCTTATACATCCTGACCAAATTTGATTTAAATCGGTCCTATATATCAAGTAGCTCCAATGGGAACGATTGATCAAGCATTAACATTTAGTATGAACAGTTTTTTTCTTCGGATTAACATATCTCAGCTAGAGATGGGCACGGGCCGAGCCGGGCTTCGTGTCCCGCGTGCCTCTTCAAAAAATCACCGGGCTTCGTTCATGAAAATCGGAAACTGGCTTTTTTTCTTGCGGGCCCGGGCCTAAGTATAAAGCCCGAGGCCCGGTAGGCCCGAAAAGTCACGATTTAACACATACTTTTCAAATCGCTTGTTAACAATATTTCTGTAAAAAAATTTCTTCTGGTACGCAGAAAAAGAGCAAAGAAAAAGTTTAAGACTCTGCCTGCAAAAAAGGATCAAAAATAAAATTTGTATCTAAAGAAAAACAAGTGGGAAAGGCTATAGTCGAGCTCCCGACTATAGGATAAAAGTTACTTATTTAACTAAATTGAAAATATTTTTATTGCATCCTTTTAGGCACTTACATTGCATAAAAACTTTAATCATACATTACCATTGTTCTATTTGTCCCATCTTGTTGCAATTTAGTAGGATGATAGTTATTAACAGTAGTTAACGAAAACTACAAAAAAAGACGTAATATTTTAAAAACTGTGCGAATGGTGGTTTTTCGCAATTTGCGAAGGCGGAAAGGGGCGTGTCAAAATTTTGAAACAAACTTGATCTGCGTGGGGCTTATAGAAATCTGTGTGCCAAATTTGGGTGCTCTAGCTCTTATAGTCTCTGATATCTAGGCGCTCACACAGACGGACAGACGTACATGGCTATATCGACTCGGCTGTTGATGCTGATCAAGAATATATACACTTTATAGGGTCGGAGATGCTTCCTTCTCCCTGTTACATACATTGCAACGAATACAATATCCCCTTTTTCTTATTTTTTAAGTAACGGGTATAATAAAGAAATAATAATTAAAAAAAAAATTGTTTATATAGTAATATCGGGCTGGGCTCGAGCCGGGCCTCTTGAAAATTTGACCGGGCCGGGCCTTGAGCCCCTTCTCGAGCCCATCTCTAATCGCAGCTAAACTCACAGGTTGAGAATTTTCTATCGTCTTTTACAATATGTCCAAATTTGGTCAGAATGTAACAGGCAGTCCCAAATATACAATTTGTAATTTTTTTTAAAAGTTGTTCATGCTTAGCAATTATCTGAACTTTGACCCCGAATTTGACTCACTTACAGGTCGAATTTCGCAAAACGCCGTCTTATTGTCTCAGCTATGCTGTGTCAATTTCAGCTTTCTAGGCTTAGTCGTTTGGGCTTCATACTGAAAGGACAGTCAGGACAAAGAGTTTTGTGCAGGGATTAAAACCGAAACGAATATCGGTTTCAGTTACGGTTTCGGTTATGTTCTCATTTAGGTTTTCGGTTATCGGTTACGCAAAATCTTTGAATAAAGGTTTCGTAACGGTGAACCGGTTTTTGTATGTTTCGGTTTTGAAATACCGGTATGGTTGCGGTACACAAAAAAAAATGTTTTTTGCATAAATATAAAAATATTAATAATATAATAATAATAATTTAAAAGGCATTACTTTCTTAATGTTTCATTCACACATTTATTTCAAATATTCTTAATTTTGATGTAGTTTAGTTACATTTTATTAATTTTAATATTTCATTTATCAAGTTTATTTTATTTGAGCTTATTCAGTGCTATGAAAATTCGATCATAAATATCACAAATAAAAATTCAAAAATAAACATAAGAAAATCAAAATTAAGAAAACAATATATTTTTTTTGGATGTATGAAAACCCGAAATTAACCCTTATAAATCAAACGGTTATTAAACGGTTATTTCGGTTTACAGAGTTCCGGTTTCGGTCTAATGAATATTTTTTCGGTTACGGTTTCAGTTACGGCTTTACATTTTAATCGGTTTTTACCGGTTAATGGATACGGTTTCGGTTAGGGTTTTAATCACTGCTCCTTCTGTCTGTTACATATCTTTCACAAAACTGTTATGCCCATTTTTGCCCTTTCTCAAATATGCTAGGGGTATAAAAAGTGCAATTATGTTACCTAGTGTTTTTATTTATATGCCATCTTTAATAACTTTTCAATCGATTTCTTTTAAATATTTCAGTGCTAACGGTGCTCAGTATCACCATCAAGTACAACGAATACGCGACAGATAAAGGAGGTAACTTCAGCTTACCCTGCATAGCACAAGGCAATATTATGTGGGTAAAGGAGCACGGCAGTAATAGCACCATAATTCAGGTAAGCAAACTACTGTAACCCCAAAAATCTTCTAAAAAACCTCTTTACGAGGTAAAAATCTAGTGACGAAAACTTTTCCATCTCTCATTTTTTGATGAACGATGATAAATTGTATAAATAAATTGATCTTCAGAAATAAGTTTGGCATTCGGCACTGCGCAATGCTGTATTTAATTTTTGTAATTATAATTGAGCCGATTGGAACCAAATTCGTTCAGGATGTTTACGACAATAAACAAGGGGGCTCCGCCCTTGCGGTGCGACTACAACCGAGTATGCTCGAATGTAGGATACCCTGTACCCTGGCACTCCGATAGACAATAGAAAATTTCCAATCTGTGAGTTTGGTTGAGATATCTCCAAAAACAACAAAAAATTTCATACTAAATCCTAACATTCGATTAACCGTTTCTATGACAGCTATATGATGCAGTAGACTGATTTCAACCAAATTTGGTCAGGATGTATAAGATCTGGTCAAATGGATATTCTGTCAGATTGGTTTACAATATCTCAAAAAACAAAGTAGTTATTTATACTAAGCCTTGATTTTTGACCGATCATTCCTATGACAGCTATATGATACCATAAAAAAACATCTTTACGATAAATTTCTGATATCCAATTTTGTGACGAATAATATTAGGTTTTATATATAAATAATTAAAAAAAAAAATTTTGGCACTCGGCACATTGCGCTAAAATGGTCTCAGTTCTTCATACCAAATAAAACTCATTGTTTTGCGCAGTGCCGAATGCAAAATTTTTTTTTTAAATTATTTATATGTTAAACCTAATATTATTCGGTACAAAATTGGATATCAGAAATTTTGGGGCATAAAAATGTTTTCGTCAATAGACTTTTACCTCGTAAAGAGGTTTTTTTTTATAGCTGTAGATGTTCTATGTTCCTGTATATATTGCTATTCGCCTTTCGCACCCTTCGTGCTGCTGTCGTCACTAGCGCGGACTGCCGTCCGCAGTAATAAAAAATAAAATACTTGCAAGTGTTAATTGATCAACGTTCAACCGTTTTGCTTTTATAGACGGGCCGTGTGCTGGTGCTGCGCAATGTTAGCTCATCGGATAGCGGCATTTACGTCTGTTTTGCGACTGTGCCAGTAGCAACAACAACAACAACAACAGCAGTAAGAACAACACCCATACCGACAATAGCCACCACAACGATGACAAAGGCAGCAACAATCTCAGCGGAAGCAGCAACTACCTCATCGCAGCAGCAGCAACCGATTGAAGAGAATGAACAGAAGCTACAGGAAGAACGGGAATTGGAGGAGGAGCAGGAACAGGAGCAGGTCGATGAGGATGAGGAGAAGCAAAAGTATGAGGCTATCCAACGCATCAGGCTAACGGTGCGCACTACTCCCGGCCCGGTGACACAGCTATACTTCAAGGCCTCTACGATCCTGGGCTTTCTCATTTGGCGATTTAATAAGACCCTGTCTGGTGGATATCCCGTGCGTAGTTTCACAGCCGAATATCGCAATGTGTCGTATCGCGTTCAGCCAACCAATGCCAGCTACGAACATGAATGGACTCGAATGGATCCCATAAACATAGCGCCCAATGTGGTGAGTATTAGGCAAAGTTGCCACCTTCATCCTCAATCTGTGAACAAATTGGGCAATTCACAACAATCACAACAATCATTTCCGCTTCATAATTACTTTCGAGGGACAGCGACAAATGGAGGTCTATCGCCTGGCGCCGAACACCACTTATGAGTTTCGAATATGGGCCAACAACGAGATGGGCAGCGGAGAGGTAGTCACTACCAATGTGACCACATTGCCAGAGACCAAGGAGGAGGGTAAGAAGACAATAAAGATAACAGTGTGTTTTTTATCATAGCGTAATTGGGGTAAATGTACTTTAAGATACTAAATAATAGTTATAGCTATAGGTAATACTAACTAACTATTCGATAGTTTCGTTGATGTCGTTCATCTATCGTACATACATATGTAGTTGCTCTTTTTTGGTGTCAACTGTACGCAACGCAGGGTTGCCAACGCATCAAAGTACGAGAATAAACCCTGCGTCGCGTGCATTTAGCTATTTATTTATGTATGGTACAGTATTAGAACTAACTACTCACTAATTTTATGTATCCTATTGCTCATAGATCTTTTAATTATAATTTACATTTAAGTTTTAAATATAATTATTTTGTTTTGTTTTTGTTTTTTTTTAAATGTAAACCGTTATTGAAGTATGTCATTGTATTTGGTAACTTTGTTGTCATCTCTCTTTTTCTTGTCTATCTCAAAACGCTCGACGACCGTGCAGATCTCATACGCCTTTTAAAACCCGACTTAGATAATTTCGACCCACGCATTTGGATAGTCGCCGTCAGTATAGTGCTGGGAACACTTGTGATATTAGCCATTGGACTCTGTATAGTGCTTTCTAAGGAGTGCTATCAATCAACGCAAATGGGTACAGCCAATTCGCCGACAGCAATAACAATAACAGAATACAAATCATAATTAGCAACTACTTATGTAGAGCAAGCAGTCAGACAGACATACATACATAATTTATTATTGTAATTGTATTGTACAGTTATGATTTGGAAAACAATAATGTTGTTGTTATTGGTCTTGTTGCAATTATCAATTAGCCAAGAAATGAAAGCGAACCAAACGAAAAGATACAAACTACTTACTTATAATTGAAACTGCAACTGTAAATACTGATGCTAATGCAAATGTACTTAATACAACTGATGCTGATGCTTGCTAGTGTTGTCAATGCCCGTGTTCTTAATGTTTAAGTTTAACCACAAAAATTGAATGCTTATTAAGAGACTTTTATTTGCCCGCTGTTTGATTTCAATATCATATGGACATTTCCACAAAAATGTCGCGGTAACGACCGTGGAATTGCTTATTTTTGGTTTCAACTGTTTTTTTGTTTCTTCTAGTTAATCTCCAAGCATTCAGTACTTCGATTGAGCACTGTTTAAATGGTTATTTTTCATTAGAGTACGCATTTGGGCATTTCCACAGCGACAAAAAATGGGAAAAAGGCACATTTTTAAAAATTTGACTATATTTAGTATGAAAGATGAAAAGGGTCGACCTTTGTGATAAAAAGAACAGGAAAACAAGCGGTCCAGTCGAGTGCAATCGACAGTAATATACCCTGGGCATAGGCATCTAGATGCTGTTCAGCGTGCAGAAGATTTGATGCCAAAACACTGCGAGTTCGATTAAGATATCCCTAGAAAGATCAACAATTTGCATACTATTCCTTAATAATTGACCATTTGTTTCTGTGACAGCTACGTACAAATATGATTCAAATTTTAAAACTTATTTAAAGTTAAGAGTTTAAAAATTTATTAAAAGTAAAAATAATTAAATTAACAAAAAAAAATCGGTTGACCTAACCAAGAATTGAGCCCAGGACCTCTCGCACACGGGCTTGTATCTCTAGGATTAGGCTTACAAACGGATGAAATGCCGCTGGTACTTAAATTCAGGCAGAGAATGCAAATAAACGATAAATACTAAATATTTAAATAAATTCTACATCCACCGACCGGGATTTGAACTCGGATCTCAAGATTTGCTTGCTTGATAGTGGCAAACTCGATGTAGGGTGTGTCCTAAAATTGTTATCATCTTTACTATTTATGGCTCAATAGTGTTAAATGTTGGTGGTTATTTTCTAGGCATGATCCCACGCTAGTCGGTTTGAAAAAATGTAGCACTCAAATAAAAAATAAGAGTTACCGCTCAGGGTGATGTCAGTTTTTTTTTAATTTTAAAATTTGTAACATAAGCTAATATTGCCTAACACTTTAGGGAGTCTACATATATTCCAAATTTGGTGACCCTAGCTCTTGCCATCTCTGAGATCCTTTCGTTTATACGAACAGACAGAAATAAACTTATGACAATCAACTTTTGTAACTTCGAAAATTGTATATTACGTAAAATTAAGTCTCTAAAACTTGAAGAACATTGACATTTCGAACGGTGGCTTCTAAAAGCATTTATCCTCAAATCTGTACAGATTTGTGGTGTGGGAAATACGACAATTTGCCTTCCCCCTTCACCCTTCGCACAAAGCTGACACTACGGACGGAGCCACTAGACTAGCAAATAGATATAGTGATGTACAATCTTTGAATTTCGCGAAAATTGCATTTGATATCGATAGGTACTTATCGTATTGATTTTTGTCGTTTTTTTTATCAGCTATGACCCGTTAAAGTTGATATATGATTTACTGCTTTTTTCAACGTTTCCCGTCATTTCGTATGTAAGCTTTGATTGCTTAAAAAATTAACCGTTTTTGCTTCTTTAACAAGTGGGTTGTTTTATTTTATTATAGAAGGTATGTAATTAATGAAAATTTTATATTTGTGTCGTGTGCTTGTATTTTCTTTTACCAGTATGACGTAGTCAAATTAAACTTTTTAACAACTCTTCTGTAGTATATAGCAGCAATTTTAAGTGAAATGAAAGTAACAAAATTAATGGGATTCAGCCTATTTCCTGTGTAAATGAGTCCTTGCAATTGTAAAATTATCAATATGAAATTTCTTCAATTTTACGTAAATGCAGTGCATGCTAAAGATTGTAAATTATTTCACATAAAAGAGCGTGCGTTTGTATGGGAGCTAGAAATAAATACGCTATTATACAGTTGAACTTCCATAACTCGAACTTCTCAATATAACTCGAATTTCTCTCTAACTCCAGCTAAATGAGTGGCAGTAAAGTTAATGAACTTAAGGAAAATAACTCTATAAGTTGAATATTTCCATAACTCGTACCTTTTCTTTCGATAATGGTGATTTAAGTTAGTGAAGTTCGACTGTATTTAGAAATAGGAATATTGAATATGTTGTGAGTTTGATTAAAATATGTTGAAAAACAAAAAGGGTTTACAACCAAAAACTAATTTTCCCACCGATTGTTCCACTGGCAGCTAAGTGATATAGTAGTCCGATTTAATTAAAAGCTGCTGTGCATAAGCAAGTAAAACAAGGCATAATTCAGAATTATGTTAGATAGATGTCTCATTTAGTTGGTTAATTAAACAATCAATAAATTTGTGTGTATTGCTACTCAAAAAGATAACTCGATCATCCCAATCGGACAATGACAACTTCTAAAAAAAACCTCTTTACGAGGTAAAAATCTAGTGGCGAAAACATTTCCATGCTTACAAATTTTTTTTATTCAATTCACACCTTAAGATAGCTTTGAAGTTTTGATGTTGACTTCATACCTATCTAAATTTTAGAAATGTTTGTCCTACGACTTTTTTTTAAAAAAAAACCTATGTTACCGGAAAAACGCTTAAGCCAGTTTAAGTTGACCCCGCACAGTTTCCAAACCATATAAGCTACGGTTATGCTCTATTATCGCTGGAATTGTATTTTTAGGCTTTAAGGCTTACATTTGGCTAATGATAAAAAAAACTATGCCAACGGTTTTTTTTTTTATCAATGCATTGATAAACAATGTTGCAATATTATTTTGTATATGTGACATATTTGTCATAATTCATGTTAGCAAGAAATTGCCAATTTAGCCATAATCAATAAACATATTTGCCCAAAACAAGACAGTAATTTTTATATTGTTGGAAATTTAAAATTTATTGATAAATTAAATTAATGATTTTACTTACTTTGGAAAACTTCAAATATTTTCTTAAAAAAAAGGCCTACACGAAGTAAAAGATTTTTTAGATTTTAATAATACTAATACAAAATTTATGTGATTTTAAAAATTAGAAAATATGTGGGTTTTTTTTTTAAATTTTAAGTTTTTGGTCCCGTTGGACCTTTTTGTGGAAATGCCCATATGGAATGATGTACATAACTATGTATTGTACATAAGTATGTGCGAAGGTCGCGTTCGCGATCGTGGAAATGCTCATGAACAGACTCAAACACATACATTTATTTTGTTGTCATTGTTGTTGTTCTTGTTAATGTTGTTGTTTTTAGTTGTGTTTATAATAAATTTAAGTCGCGTGATTCACATTTGATTTGCATTAATTGCAAATATGGCAGCAATAATACACCACTTTCCCACTACCCCACTTATTTAATTTAGTAAAAAAATATATATTATATGTACATAGAAGCATTTGACTATGTATTCTCGTCAAGTAAATGCATATACATTAGGGTGGGTTAATTTGTATGGACCAAAAAAAACGCACCTTGCGGTTATCAAAATCGTAATCTACGGTGAATTCTAAGAAGATTTGCCCAAGAAACCATAGGTCTAAAATCATTTTCGAGCTTCCGATTTTTAACGAGAAACTTTGCGTATTTTTTTGTCATTTTAAACACGCGTAGATACCTAAGCGAGTGCATAAAAAATATATTGTTTCACTTAACTTTTTTTTAAGAAAATTATAAATTTTTAAAAATATAAAAATAAAATAAAAAATTAAAATTGTATTTTTAAAATTTTTTTTTAAATAAAAAAAAAAAAATTTTAATATAAAATTACAAAAATTGGCATTAATTTGCATTTGACCGTAAATTTACGCCCTTTCTATTACCACGCCCACTCCAATTTTTTTTTCCAAAAATGCTCTGAAGTATTGAAAATATATAGTTCAAATTTCAACCCGATATCTCACTTAGCTCAAAAGTTACAGATTTTTGCCACCAACATTGGCAAAACAAACCGAAAATAGGTACAAAATGCATACAAATTTGGTACCATTTTATATGTATTTTGCATGTATTTTGTACCCATTTTCGGTTTGTTTTGCCAATGTTGGTGGCAAAAATCTGTAACTTTTGAACTAGGTTAGATATCGGGTTGAAACTTGAAGTACATAATCTCAATACATCAAGGCATTTTTTGAAAATAAAATGAAAGTGGGCGTGGCGCTAAAAAGGGCGTAAATTAACGGTCAAATGCAAATTAATGCAATTTTTTTAAATTTTAATTATTTAAAACTTTTTTTTAAATGTATAAAAAATTTTAAAAATAAAATTTTAATTTTTTATTTTATTTTTATATTTTTAAAAATTTATAATTTTCTTAAAAAAAAGTTAAGTGAAACAATATATTTTTTATGCACTCGCTTAGGTATCTACGCGTGTTTAAAATGACAAAAAAATACGCAAAGTTTCTCGTTAAAAATCGGAAGCTCGAAAATGATTTTAGACCTATGGTTTCTTGGGCAAATCTTCTTAGAATTCACCGTAGATTACGATTTTGATAACCGCATTGGGTCGAAAAAAATTGACCCACCCTAATATACATACATATTTTATAGTTCACTAAATGCTAAGCACATTCGCAAAACGTCAAAGCGGAGTGATAATGATTAAATACAAATTAATTATACGTACAGCTCTGGTTAAAATAATAGCACCAATGTGAATGGAACTCATTGTCCTAAAAAAATGTTCATTTCATTTATTAACTTGGAGCGTAAGGGGTCAACTGCTAAAGCAACAAAACTTGTCGCGATGGGCCGTGGTAGGCATTGTAGCCCTAAGATAGCAAGAAGGGACAATTCTTCTAAAAGAAGCTCAAAAAAATAATGCTCTTAAATCCCAACTCAAAATCCAAAGGCTACAGTTTGCACATCTACTGTTGAACTGAACAGCAACAAATTATGAAAGTGGTTTATGGATAGACGGCAGTGAAATAATTTTTTCGGTTGAATAGGATCTCATACCTACGTTAGATAACCACCGCAAAATTAAAAGTACCATCCTCGATTCACCTGCAAGACCTTGAAATACGGTGCTCCAATCATACTGATATTGTATTGCTTTTCTTACTACGGAGGAGATTTAATAACTAAACTGTCTTAATCTGTTCTGGACCAATATGCCTTTAAAAACAATGTTGAAAAAATCAATTCTGCAGTACGAGAAAGTTGATTTGGTCTTATTGTCTTCCAACTGGACAACGATCCAAACCGAACAAGCCAGAAGCACTAAGTTTAGTGATTGTACAGTATGCTTAAAGCCCGTTCCCACGAGCACTTTTTCAGCGTCGGTGAATTGTACCATTCACATAATTCGCGTCGGTTGTCAGAAGTGTACGATTTTTTTTATGAATTTCGCCAGATCTAAGCACGATTGAAAAACTTTTGAAATACTTTTCTTACTTATAATAATAATAAAGTAATTTCTTTAAGTTTTTTTGAGCTTTTTTTTATTTTCGTACTAAGTTATCTTCGATACTTTAAGTGCAAAAACAATATCCACAGCCCTTGAATATAAGCAGTTATCATTTCTGAAGGCATTTCCCTTTCTTGGTTCCGTTATTTTCACCGGAGCTGTATGAACCAAATTTTATCACATTTTTTTACATCTGAAACCATATGTAGGAAAAAGTACTCGTATTATTAGACAAAGGCTTTATAAAAGATTATCACATCTTGTTAATGGAGTCTCACTTTACTTAACATAAAGTAAATTGTAATACCTATAAAATTCGTAAATAGCGCAAAGGTTTTCAAAATTTCAAAATGTAGAAACCAGGAAAACCTAGATTATCATACTAACTTTTTAGTGATATTCATTGCAAATAACTTCAGTCCAAAACCAGTCGAGTCTGACTTAAAAAAAAATCTTAAAAGAATGTAATCAATATTTTCTTGTACTCAATTAGTATAATATGAAAACCAAAAAACGAGTGCGAAAAACCGACCAAAAATTATTCGTACAACAATTTTAACTATTTTTAACAGTCAAATTTGGCATATATAAAATTTTTTATTTTTTATTTTACATAATCATAAAAATATGTGATATACACTTATTCCCTAATCAAGTTCAAAAATTATACTTGTACGAATATGTATTGGGTTAGTGTATGAGACGTTCTTTGTGAATCAGAAGGGGGCTGGGACCAAAATACACGTGGATTTATTTTTATGAGCTCGGTCCTAAAATCTTTGACATTGAACCGAAACCGATAAGAGCTAATGGTCTCGAATGAAAATGACTCAATAAAATTTGAGGCAAATAATGTCACTAAAAAAGATTAGGATATTTCAAATTAAATTACAAATAAATGAGTTTAAATTCTTATAAATCGACTAATACATATTTCAACACAGAACATAACCTGAATTTATTGGAAAACTAACAAAGCTTACAGTACGCTTGGCAAAAGAAAAGTACTAAAATTTAGTTCGAATGCCCTCAAGTTTAGTACTTGCGATTTGTATTACCCATGCTTGATATGAGTACGAGTTAATGCAATTCTTTAACCAAGTAACATTAATCTTGATATACTATATGCAAGAACAAAGAATTTTGAATCAAGCAAAACTTAATGTGTAATAGAAATGAGTATGATAATTGTTAGTATAAGTTCGGAATTCAGGTTCGACACTCTGTTTTCTAGCGAATACTCATAGTTTAACTTTGTAAAACCTTAAATCAAGATTTTTAATTCCTATCTCTCGTACGTTCAGTTGCACAGAGTTCTCAAATGGTTCTTGCTTCCCTGCTATGGGGAGTTGTTAACAGGCAACTGGCAAGAATAAATTTAACAGAATACTTAGTTTCTGTAGTCATTCTTTACTTATTTTTGCACTAAGTAATAGCTTTTAATATTCACGCTGATGATTTTGCCAATTTTATAAGGTAGCGTGAAGTTTTGCCTAGTGCTCATAATACACATTTCAAGAAGAATTCATACTCAAAAATCAAGTTCATACGATTTGGATTTAAGACTGCAGTAAGCTTACATCGAGTATAATGTTCCTTTTTGAAGACGTTTTTATAGTTTATCAGACTTACATCAAGTTTAAATAATACTGAAATTTAGTACGTTTTGAAGAAATTTTAAGTTTGAAAAATAACAAATAAAAACTTTGGTCCCAGTCATGTTCTGTTTGACATACATAGAACGTCAAATGTATATTTCTACTTATTAAGTTATGTATGTTAAGTTTGATGTTGTATGTTACGTGTGAAACATGGTAGTCAAAAGTAGAAGGTTGTGATAAGAACGATAACACTCGTATGGTTTATGCTTTTCTTATTTTGTTTGTTGATGTCGTTCTTGTTGATGTTGAAATGCCAAAATGTTTAGATAAACGCTTATTAATGTTGTACACTGAATGTAATGTTTATTTTTTAAGTAGTGATGTAATATATGTGCTTTTCTTATGCCACGCCAATTAAATGTTTTAATCTTATATGGAAAGGCAACAACTTTTTATTATCGGCATATATACTTGTATATATGTCTTGTTTTGTGTTATCTGCTATATAAGAAAATACACATACAAGCCCTCGCATTAAGTATACGCACTCGCGTTCCGTATACGCTGTGTTGAGTACTTGTCAATTTGCTAAAGATGCGTACACGTGATCGCTTTTCTACCGACACTTTATTTTCAAAAACGAAGTCCTAAAAAACACATCGTGTCGGTGAAAAAACGGTCGTCTGACGCCAGCTTTAGAGAAAGAGTAATTCTGATACTGAAGGGTAAGAAAACATATATACACACACACACACACACACACAGAGACACAGATAAAAAAAAATTTAATTAAAAAAAAATAGAGAGTAATTAATGTCAAATACCTAATTCACTTTCTTTTCATTCTACTCTCTTTCTCTGTTTTTTCATTCTTTTCCCCTTTTAATAACCCTGTGCTTACTTATATTCTCTAATTAAATCGGGTCCTAAATCATTGTTACACAGAACTGCAAGATGGTTGGGACAGCATTGAGCTTATACCGAATATAATACTTAATCCCGGTTTCAGTGAATCCGATGGAGCTAAGAGCGTGCCGCCTTTCACGCGTACAGTTATCTTTGGCCACAACGGACAAGAGTACGATGATGATGAGGATGACGAGGAGGAACAGGAGCCGACTATGGAAAGATTCAAGCGAAAAGTTTCGGTGTTTTTTACTGGTCCCACCATTAAACGTATTTGAAAGTACAAAGTGCAATTCTATGACTATGCATACACAGATCTATTTAAGTGGTTGATTGTGTTGCAGTTGAATCCATATACATATACATATATTTGTAATATACTATGTAGAGCTTATTATTGTTGCTATAGGAAAATTGGTTCGGTTCGGTTTCAGTTGCCATGACACAGGTCATAAGATATAAATTTGATATAGACGCTATTTAAGCTCGCTTGAAAACGCATTAAGATCTGTTAAATGTGCATTGCAATCGATTTATCATAAGTAGTCCTCCATATAAAATAACTTTTGTAAACTGTTAGACGTTCTAATTAAAAGTGAGCTTCAAGAAGAACTGAAACCTTAAAAGTATGAAAAATTATAAGGATTGCTAACTAATCTTAACCGTATACATACATATGTGGCAACCACGCTTTCCATTCATGTTTCATAGAATGCCTCTCGCAAGACAAGCTCTCTGTTCGTGGTTACAAATGTTACACTAAAGTCACCTACATAAGTAAAAACTCGAATTTGAATTTCAATAGAAGTGTTCAACACTGCTGCGTGCTCATTTTATTGCAAAGCTTGCAAAATAAAAATTGTCTATAACCATGTGTATTTTTCATAATAAAATGACAAATATATTGCTGTGATACAAATTCAATTGAATGACATTCTAAGGATTTTTAAATACTCGTAAATAGCAAAATTTAATCGAAAAACAGAACTCCTTAAGTATTTCATTAAAGTATAAATAAAAAAACATTCACCACGAGTCCATTGCAGATTTGCTGAAGTGCATGTTTTTTAGTCGCTTTCAAATATCCAAGCAAAAGTTAATCTTTAGTAAATTAGCAACAGTGATTAAAATTGATTTTCAAAAATGATTTTGCGTGGCTGAATTTTGCTGCACTACACAATTTTTAGATTAGGCTAGTTAAATTTATCAAAAATCATGAAATCTCTTTGAAACTAATCAATTTACTTTTTATACTCAACATTTTTTAAAAACATTTGGAGTTAAGTTGATTTTTCCAATAAATGTTTCAAATTGTAAAGTGGTGTGGACTCCACTACTACTAAACTTTTAGTTAGAATTTTCACAACAACTTTGGCAGCTATATCCAGTCCGACTTAAACCAAATAGGGTCAGAATGTGGAGGGTAACAACAAATTTATAATCTGTAAAGTTGCTGTGAGATATGTTAAAAAATCCCAAAATTTATTATTATCCATCGATTTTAATTAATTATATCTTCAACGACGACAATTTGATGAAGCTACATACTATATGTAAATGCTGGATCAAGTTAATTTTTTGAGAATTTCCCAAATAATAAATAATTTTCTTAAATTTGTATCGCCGTTAAAATTGTGGGTTAATGAATTACAAATATCAAAAGCTTTCTGAAAATTTAAATAACAGATGACAAATATAGTCTCACCTCTAAAAAAATTATAAGATCTAAGGCTCAGTTTTAAATAATTTAATTAATAAGTTTTGCCATAGAAAAATGTTCAAATATGGGTTTCGTTCATGTCAGAAGGAAAAAAGTCTTTTTTGTTGCCTAGTGTATTTAGTGGGAGCGTGATTTTGTAAAATCCGATAATTTCTAACTATTTCTATCATTTAATAGCTAAAACCAACTTAATTTCAATCGAGTTAAAAAAAAGTGAAGATAAATTGTAACTAGTTTCAACGAAATTTATTTTAACTAACCAAATCAAATAATTTTGTATTGCTGGGAAATCAATAAATAAAACAAAGTTTTATTTTAGTTGGGAGAGCGCAATTAAAAAAGCTCTGGCAGCGAAGGCTTTAGATGTTTTTGTTTAAAAGAAAGGACAAGTTTTTGACAAAATAATATTCTTGGAAACTTGCTTCAATATCGCTAATATATTTATAGTTTTTGTGTTTAAATTTTTACTTCAAATATAAAAATTAGTTAAAAACAAATATGTTAACACAACTGTGAAAGAATTTTATAATTATGCAAATATTTTGCACGTACCAAAAGATTAAATAAATATATATGTATATATAGTGTACAATGTACATGTATCAATATAATAAAAGTTGTTACATAAAAATGTGCTATAATTTAAAAACTAATTGTTGAGAGTAATATACTTACGTGCACAACAGTTTTGTAAACATTTTAATGTAACAATACCTTGTGCTTTAGGTTGACTTAGAGGCTACATAGTTTACAGGAAATCATTTAATATTCATATATGTACATGTGTATAAAACTATATACCTTACTTATGACGTAATTTATGTTTTAGCTGATATGTACTATATAACTGCTTCCATATAAAAAACACGACTCAAAAAAAAACTACGTTTTTATGATATTCCTAATAGGAAAACAGTGAATTGGAATCAAATCAAATGATAAAAAACTAGCACTAAATTGAATTGTTTTATTAAATTGTAAAAACATCAATATTTATATAACTGTAAAATAAGAGAGACTGTAGCTAACTGTTAAGACACTTAGCACGATTGTTTAATGATGCTTTAAAATTACATCCATTGTCAATAATATATTATTGTTATTTTTTTTTCATTTTTATTGCTCACCTTATCGTTAAATTGAAGTTCCATAGATATACATACAAATGCTCTCGTATTTCAAATTGCACCCACTTCTCATTTGTTCTAGGAGAGAACCTAATATTAGTATACTTACGAGTGTTTTTATTATAATTATTTATAAATGCACGCTTATGCCTTAATCTACGCATAAGATCAAGTAGTTATTGCTTAAAGATTATCGCAATACGGTTGTTGCTGGCCATCTTTTCCCACATAAAAGACGGTAATCTTTAATTATCAAATTGAATGCATATAGTACGTAATTATTCGTGACTTAAGCTCAGAGCACCTACATATATGTACACATTACGAATATAAATATTTCTTAAATTTTGAAATTTAAATTAGATGCAAATGGCACTACTTCTTTGCGAACTAAAATCTTCGCTGGGCTAAATGCTACATGGTACATGCTTCTTGGTACATAGGTACATACATAGGTACTCCGAGTTTAAATTTCGAATAACATAAAAGCTCCTATGCTTTTTGCAAATCAACGCCGCGATATAAAAACGTAAAATGAGTTTTGGTTATATTAGAATGAAGAATCAACTTTACACACACAAATAATGAAATAAAACTTAGTTTACATAAGTAAACCGAAGTAAAATACGTTTATTTTAATCTGTCAAATTTGGCTATTAATCAATTAAAAAAAAAAAACGACTGCATTGATGTAACCCACGTAAGTAATCTCAAAATAACGTGCTGTTTAATTCTTTTTTTTTTCGTTTAACTTTATTTTTATAGATTTTGAATTCTTTATCCTCTGGGTCTTGCCAGTTAATACATACATACATTATTATTGACATCTATTGGCTTAGCCCAAGGGATGTCTGTGTGGCTTAGTCGGTATATGTAAAAAGCTTAGCTTAAACTTAATGTGTAAAATGAGTGAAGCACCCAAAGCTCAACACTCGCAAATTATTAAGTCGAATCCACAGCTAAACTTCGCTTATACATTCATAACTATTATAAAAGTGATGAGGGGAATGCATTCCAAATTAAATTTAAAAATAAAAAAAAACAACAAAAGGAAACAAACAAATGCTGGACTCGTCTTAAATGCAACCTAGCTCAAAAGATTTTGTGAATGCTGTTTTTGGCATTTAAGACATAGGAAATACATACATATGTAGGTGCATTCTTCTTCTGATTGACAGCACTGTGATATTAAAAAAAAAAGAAGAAAGAAGACAACCAGACTTGACGGTGTTCCCCAATTTCGGATCCTAGAAGTCGAACTGCAACATTACTTTTTAAGTTATCATGATGGTTTCCAACTTTTTTTTTTACTTTCTATTATCAAAATTGAATTTTTAAGGGAATAACACAAAAGCCCTTAGACAGTGCATATGTATGTTTAATGTGTAGAAGACAACACACCATAAGCTCTGCCTCATTCTTGTATAATTGTTTGTGGATTATCTTCTGAGTTTATTATCCGATTATATTACTATATATTCAAAAGATGCTAGCATATTGTCAAGATAAGTCTGCTAATCTTCGAACAGGTGCACTCCCTATCGAACAAAGCGAATAATATGCTAGAAAGATATTCATTAAACAATTATACAAGGAAATGTTACAATGTGTTTTTATATACAGCGGTGGCCAAAAGTATTTTGGCAATGTTCTAGGCAAATTTTGAAAATGGCGAAAAAGGCACTTTTTGTATGAAAATGAGAAAAAGTGCCTTTTCGCCATATTCAAAAAATTATACAAAATACTAGCGAAGAGATATTTGAAAATTTTTTTTTGCAGTTACTATTTAAATTGTTTAAAGAAACTTTCTGCATCAAAACATTTGTATTTAAAAAAATATGAAAATTTCAATGGGTACCAAATGGGTTAAGGAAAGTATTGTATAATTCAAAAGAAATTTAAAAGACCTTTCCATTAATGCCAAACTTTACATAAAGTAAGTTCAAAATTTGGCTAGAACTAACTTTAAAGGGTGAAAAAATATTTTTGGCCATAATAAGTATGTATATAAGTGAATGAGGTAAGTTAGGGCAGGTAAGTGCATAGATCTTATCGTAATTGCTCTAAAACTGCCAAAATAGAGAAAGAAAATAAACATAAAAAAATAAAGCACATGACACCTGTACGATAACTGAAAAAAGTAATGATGCAGCTCGATTCCTAGGACCTGAAATAGGATGATTATTTTATTTCCACTTGCACAGCGTAGTTATAGGACCGTGTTATAAGTTTTAGCCGGTTTTTGGTGTCAAAATGTCATTTAAGGGATGTGTGTGCGTGTAACTGTGTACGCCTACTCGTTCACTTTAAAATACTAATACAATTAAATTATACTCGTTAAATATTCTAGTCACATTTGCCTTTTGCTCTTAGTTACTTAAAGCGCAACACATGGCCGCTTCATATAAATATTGTCTGTCTCACATAGACATTTCAGGCATTTTGTTGTGCTTTAAATTAATCTGCACACTTTGGGAGAACATCTTAATAATGCCATAATGTTCATTGGCGTAAACTTTCAAAAAACTGGGAACATTTTTATGCAACAGCTCGTGACAAAATTGCGGATACTTGCGAAACGCTGGTTGTTTTTCATCCCAAATAGACAAGATATCACAATCGTCTCTGTAAGTGTTAATTAAGATATTGTCAATTACATTGATTAATTCGTCAACTGAATGGACTTCTCACTTACCGGACTTCATTGGTGCACTCGTCTAGCGATATGATCAAGTATTGAATTTTCAATTGCGTGCACTGATTATAAATATCCGACGTCTGCTGTCGACTGTACACCGAGTATACGTGTTCCGTGCGCTCGCTGTGAAGTGGTTTACAGTGATAAAGAAAATCATATTAAGACGACTATTAAATTTGTATTATGACTTACGCCATTTGACGCATTTCGAGATGGGCATGGTTCACAATTGGACGCTTGGTGGTCAGGTGTACGGTGCCAATAATCTCCACCGGACCAGCAAAAACTGCATCACGTTCCGTATTCAATTTTATCCACTCGACCATGCCTTCAAGATCATCCGTTGGATTATCATATCGCGAGGGGAAATATTCATCGCGAATGTTCTGCAAACAAAAAATGCTCAGTATATTTTGATATACATATATGTCTGAATTTATAACTAAGGTCTAAAAGTTACCGTCATGCCCGGATCAAACATGCTGAGCAGGAATACAGCCAACGACACAGACCAAAATATATTTCGCTGTCGATGATACCAGACCTTAGAGCATATCGTTGGCGCTATAACGCAACCTTGAGTGAAACTAAGGAAAAACAGTTTGCGCACAGTGAGGCCAATCAGCGTGAAGACAATCATTTGCATGAAACTGTACATGTAGTGTAGATTCAATATTTGAGCGTTGGCTGTGGGCACAAAAGAGTCGCGGCGTGTAGTTGTCGTGGGGCGGCGCTTGCCGTTGGTAGCCTCTGTGTTGGGTGATTTCGATGGTAATGCTTCGTCAGTTATAGGTTCATTTTCGTCTGCAGCCGTCGTTTCCGTTTCTGTTCCCAATTGTGTTTCTGTTTCTGCGTCAGCTTCAACGGGAGCCGCCTCTTTAAGATTGTGCCCACTCCCTCTTGCGCGCTCTTTACGCTGCTTATCATAATTGCGATGTATCTGCGCCTTCAAGCGTTTGATATCCTGCATGAAGTCATCACGCTCCAGTTGCTGCTCCTCTTGCAGTTTGACCTTTTCGCGTTTGTATCTCTCATAGTCGTGATCGCAGCTCTCTAGCAATGCAAAGCATTGTTGTAGCTGCTGCTCGGTTTGCTTGTTGGACATATCGCTCATGGATACATGGTGTTCTTCAAGAAAGTCCTCCAGCACATAGTTGCGAGCTCGCTCGCGCTGCTCCTGAGTAGCCGTTGTTGGCACATTGCTTTTCCGCCATTTACGAAAAAACATGGCCAACATTACGACCCCATACATACAATACGGTTTAACAATAAGCGTCTTAACCAGCTGCCATAGCTCCGACCAAGCGACGCGTGCATAAAGCGGATTGCAGGCAGACAGATTTGTCACAAAGTTCACCTTGGCCTGTAGCATCCAGTGTGCCAACAAATCGTAGTAGTGCATGTTCATATTCTCCTGCCAATTAAGTAGTCCAGATTTGCTCAGCACGTACACCAGCTTGGCTTGCATGCTGCTAGCAAACAAAAATGCTAGCAGTATGAATTTAAACGAGAAATAGTCGCACTGCAGCAGATCATTCGAAGAGCGCCGGCTCCGCACTTGCCGTACGATTGTTATCAGGAACAGGCTAAGGGAGACGCTAAGCTGCCAGGTAAAGAGCAGCTGGCTATTGCCATGTGACAGCACAAAGGCCAAGCAATTTCCAATCAAATGTGACAGCGAATAATCCAAAGCAAATGCGTTGGCCAGCCCCAAAGGCATCGAGCTGATGTTCCATGAGGTCATCACAATTAAAATTTGCGTTGTGAATATAAAGTGGGAAAACTGCCACGAAAGCAGTGCACAGGCCGTAAAAAGCGACATTACAAAAATCTAAGGTAACAAAAGACAGGATTGTATGTTAAGGAATTACATATGTATGACACGGTAACACTCACCATAACGAGGCGCGAGGTATGTTTTTGCCGATGTAAAAGACGGCCAATACATATACACAAATAAAACATTTGAAGGAATATAAACGGAAATGCAAAATTCTCACGAGCTAGCGGCCTTTCGTATATTTTGGCAGCAAAGCTGTGGAACATCAAATAGGAAAGAACGCCGTAAATGCCACCAAAAACATTTTCACTAAGTAGTGTGCCATATAGATAAAGAACCAGCAGCGTAACGCCGCCCATTAGCCAGACGAAATCAAAGTAAAACTGCATGGGCTGTACACTTGGATTGAAGCCGGCTCTCACCACATGAAAAAAGTATCTGCACATAGAGAGAGAAAACATAAAGAACTAGTTGTTAAAAAACAAAAATAGTTCTGCAACTAAGATGCGAGTATAATGGTTCAGATTAGAGCGTGTATATATGCATGTATATAGATACATATGTACAAATAATTGATTGAATACTTACGCAGTAACCAACTCAGGCAGCACATAAAAACGCTGCAAAACATTGACGCTATGAGGATATTCAATGTCGGTGACGTTCTTTAATTGCTCGTAGCCATGCCAAAAGTCCGGGCCATCGGCTAGCTTCTTGTAGAATGTGTAATAGAGGGCATCTTCGCGTCGCAACATAGACTCACGCTCCAATTGGTTGAGATGCCGTAAGTTAGTGCGTGTCTCGAAGATGACGCGTACGTGATGCATGTACAGGAAAAAGAAACCCGAACCTATTGAAAACATACATATGTATGTATAATCATTAAAGCGGCCGGCGGTAATCATTAGACTACTTACCAATTAGCGCGTGCGATAAAATAACGTACAAATTTGGCTCGCGCATATTTGGGCGTTTGGGTTGCGTTTATATGTTCAGTAGGTTCGTTTAATCATTATTCAATTGACTACTGATTGATTTAATTAGTTAAGCCCCCTTGATGTTGATGTAGCTTTTACTCGTAAACAAAGTACTTAAAACAGCTGACTCGTTTCGATATATGTATGGATAAAACAGCTGTTTCATATTGTATGACCAGGTGTTTTGTGTAATATCAACGAGCTTGTTATCGGTGTGCAAAGTTATCGATGCTTTAACACATACATACATAATAGGGATTCCTGAAACTTAATTTGTTTCTTGCAAGTGATTCAGTGATGCGAATATTTATCGAGACGCAATCGATTGCTCACATTGACACGAGCGGACACATACAGGGTGCGAGACTGGCAGATGTTGCGAAGGAACGTTTTTGGGAGTTAATATGGTTTCTAGTTTCTGTGCCACACCTGATTTTTTAATGAGACCTTTTAGGCGAAAATATCGAAACAGTCAATGTCTTTGAATATGTCGTGCCACTAGAGAACTAACTAAAATGCATTCAATAAGTCGGATGATAAAATAATGGATAAAAAACACAATGCACATAGCAATTGTGATGTTGCAAGCAATATCCTTTTTAACATTTTTTTTCGCAAAATGAATAGATGCATTCAAAATCCAGCTCTTTTGCCATTTCTCGCAGTGCATAAATAGGGTATTCGTGTACTAGCCTTCGATCGACGATCTGGCAGCTTTTCGTTGTAGAGTTGTAAGGAATCGTTCAAATAAAGTCCGTTACACCACTAGAGCCTATATATATATTAATTGAAAATTTGTAGAAAGCTGATAAATTAATAATATAGTAATAATAATATAACGTGCATTATGTAATATAGATTTAAAATTATAGTATATTTTATTGGTTTTTAGGTATGGTATTCAGTGAAGCTAAATCCAATTCGCCGGGTATCCACTTCATTATTAAAGGGATGTGGGGAAGGAGAAGAAGCATTTGTCAAGAGTTTTAGGAGAAAAGATAAAATAAGGTCTAATATAGCTGGCGTAAAGGGATTATCTATTGTGGTAACCAAGCTAAATAAAATATACGAATTCGTATAAAACTTTTAGGCACAAATATGCCTTGTTAAGTACTGCACAAATAATTCCATATTTTCTGTTGCCTCTGTCAACAGCGTAAGCCCAAACACGATATAAAAAATAAAACGCTAGCGTAAAGTAAAAAAGAAGAAGACGACATATATCTCCGCTTGTCGGTCCGGAAAACAGAGTTGTCAGATAAGGAACGGGCGTTATCCAGCACTGTTTGCATTTAAGCTTGGTACTGACGTCAGATAAATTTTTAGCGGCGTAAAGTGCTCAATCTTTCGCTGTCGACGAGCGTAAGCCCAGTGTTGCCAATGCAACACGGACAAATAACCAAAAGTTGAGTGGTAACTCTACGCGTCAGCGGCGGTTTATTTTAAATTTGAACATGCAGAACTGATTTGGATAAAAGAGGAGAGAATAGGCATTGAAAAATGCAAATTAAAGTTAATAGAGGAGAAATTTGCGATGGCACGCAAGCACAGCGGGTATTGGGTGCACCCATCGCTTTTGAACTTATTACGTGGATTCTCCCTCTATATTAAAGAAAAAATGCAAAGTGTTTGGTTTATGTCTAAGAAAACAATTTTAGTTTTCGTTCTTGCTTATAATTCATTAATATTGTCGTCGTTATTGTCAACGTCGAAGTTCCAGCCATTTTTTTAAATTTATGTGAGTGAGCGAGATAGATATACCCAGCGAAACTCTAAACAGTTCGATGTTTCGCCAGGCCAGTCAGCTTTTTCAAACAGTGCTGGATAACGCCCGTTCCTTATCTGGCAACTCCGTTTTTAGTTTCAGTTTAGTTGACGTCCGGACCGACAAGCGGAGATAAATGTCGTCTTCTTCTTATTCACCTTACGCCAGCGTTTTTTTTATATGGAGTTTGACCTTACGCTAGGCCTTTTTCTGACGTCAGTACTAGGCTTAAGTATGTTTGGCAAATATGCGACTATTTTATCGAGTAATCGATTAATGTTTCAACTAATCGCATCGCATTTTGCGATACAATTAAATCGCCAATGAAATACCACGAAATTTACGGACGCGTTAATCAAAAGGAAAAGGAACACTATCAAACAATAATTTACATTTTAAGAGAAGCGCCAAAAGGTTTATAATTTCCAATTATATTCGACATGCAAAACATAAATTGTATTAGCAATTTCCAGTTTTTTGGACGGACAAATAAGAAAATACCTTAAAGCACGGTGGTAACATAAAACACAAAAACATACAAGATTTACAGTCTAACTGTAGCTCACTTCAAGTCGTAAATTGAATTGGAATTGATGCAAGCAATGGATCGCTATGCGGTGAGCTGTTTGGTAGGCCAAGGCTCGTTCGGATGTGTGTATAAAGCGCAGCGTCGTAATGACAACAAAGTGGTTGCTATAAAAGTCATATCAAAGGTGCGTTTGATTGAGTCCAATATTATCAAAATGCAATAGGTAGCTGATAACTAATTAGACATTTATTTGCAGCGTGGTCGATCGAATCGTGAACTTAAAAATTTAAGACGAGAATGCGACATCCAGGCGCGCTTGAAGCATCCCCATGTAATTGAAATGGTAGAATCCTTCGAGTCCAAATTCGATTTGTTTGTGGTAACAGAGTTTGCAGTAATGGATCTACATCGATATTTATCCTTTAATGGCGCTATGCCTGAGGAGCATGCACAGCGAGTTGTGTGTCATTTGGTTTCAGCACTCTATTATCTACACTCTAATCGCATACTTCATCGAGATCTAAAGCCACAGAATGTGCTCTTAGATAAAAATATGCACGCGAAGCTATGTGATTTTGGTCTGGCCCGCAACATGACAATGGGCACACATGTGCTGACGTCTATTAAGGGAACACCACTTTACATGGCGCCCGAGTTACTTGCTGAACAGCCGTACGATCATCAGGCGGATATGTGGTCACTTGGATGCATTGCTTACGAAAGCATGTCGTCACAGCCGCCATTCTGCGCGACGTCCATACTTCATTTGGTGAAGTTGATCAAACACGAGGAAGTCAAATGGCCAAGTACACTGAGTAGCGAGTGTCGTTCCTTCTTGCAAGGTCTGCTCGAAAAGGACCCCAGCATGCGAATCTCCTGGACGCAGCTGTTGTGCCATCCATTTGTGGAGGGCAAACTATACATAGCCGAAGTGCAGGCAGCCCAAAGTTCACCATTCATTAATCCCCAGCTAGGCAAGGATATAAAAAAGGCCCGTCAATCATGGTGC
The DNA here is from genome assembly GCA_037043435.1 of Drosophila suboccidentalis. NCBI lineage: Eukaryota > Metazoa > Arthropoda > Insecta > Diptera > Drosophilidae > Drosophila > Drosophila suboccidentalis. Next base: position 211,146 of record JBAMBK010002456.1, on the reverse strand, counting down.
GTACACAAAAATAAAAAATATATATATATGTATATTCTATGCATTTATTTGATTTCATCAGCAATATAGGTGCAGATTTGGGTGATGTTCTGGCAGCGCTTAAACTAAACGATGTGGTCAATGAAAACTTGAGCACCTCTCGGGACAGTATCAATGCGATTGCCCCTAGTGATATTGAGCAGCTTGAAACTGATATGGAGGATAATGTGCAACGAGTTATTGTGCCATTTGCAGATATATCCTACAGAGAGATGCCAAACGTACATGCAGTTATAGCTGCCGCTGCTGCTGGTGGTGGTAGTGGTAGTGGTGTTATGCCGCTAATTAATTCACAGACTTGCTTCGTAAGCGGAAACTCAAATATGATACTCAATCATCTTAACGACAATTTCCCAATCGAAGTGCCCATCACAAGTGCATCTAAATGCATGAAATCTAAGCTGAAGCTAGCATTTAATATAAAGCAATCCCGTAATAAGGAGCTTGAAAAACGCAAGCTCAGTCAAAATTTGGATAATTTCTCGTTGCGGATGGGCCAAAGCATTGACACTGAGACACAGCGCAAAACAACAGAGATGCTTACGCAGCAATCACAGCAGTTACAAGAGAAGAGATCTCAACAGCTAAAGCAATCAATACATTCCAATAACGATGAGAAACTCGGCAGCGAGTAAGTCATACAGTGCACAATTCAATTCAATTAATCGTTAATTAATATTCTCTCTGTTTATAGTAACTCACCACCTTGTCTCTTGCCCGGCTGGGATAGTTGTGATGAATCTCAGAGTCCGCCTATTGAGAACGACGAGTGGCTGGCGTTTTTGCATCGATCCATACAGGAGCTGCTCGACGGGGAATTTGATTCTCTTAAACAGCACAATTTAGTCAGTATTATTGTGGCGCCATTGCGTAACTCTAAGGCCATACCCAAAGTGTTGCAAAGCGTTGCACAGTTGCTTTCCCTGCCCTTTGTACTGGAGGAGAATTTGGTAGCAGACTCAATTAAAAGCGTTTACATTGATGTCAAGCTCGTACCCAATCTTATGTACGCCTGCAAACTACTTCTTTCGCAGCGCCAGCTGACAGACTCGTCTGCTTCGCTGCCAACGGCTACCGGAGTATCAATAAGTCGAACGCTTCGCAGTGTTTCCGACTTAAATACTGAAGAGATGAGTACTGCATGCAGTTTGTACGAGCTGGTTTGCCATTTGGTGCATGAGCAACAGCAGTTTCTTAGTCAATTCTGCGATGCAATGGCAATACTCGCAGTCAACGACATGTTTATAAGCTTTCTTACACATGGTGAGTAGACAACTAATAGCACACATATTCACATATTTATATTTCAAATATTTTAGATTTCAAGGACAACAATGCGGTTCGTCTGACTAGCTGTATGTTAGCTCTCTTCTGCTGCGTATTGCGTGAGCTACCCGAAAATGCTGAGCTTGTAGAAAAGATTGTGTTTGATCCGCGTCTACAATTCAGCACTCTGCTGCAGAGTCGTCATCAGCTCCTGCGCCAGCGTGCTTGTCAGATGCTATTGCTTTTGGCGCGCTTTAGTTTACGTGGCGTCCAGTGTATCTGGAATGGAGAGCTAAAAAGTGCACTACAGGCACTGGCTGATCAGCAAACATGTCAATTAACGCGACTTGAGGCCTCCCAGACATTAGAAGAGCTTAGTCAATTCAGCTTCTTTGTTGCCCAGGCAACTGCTTAAATTTTATTAAATGTTCTTTGATGTGTACAAATATAAACTATAATCGTTGTCTAGCCAAACAGATCCTGCAGATTACTCTGGAAGTAGTCAATCAGTTCATTTAGATAGCTGCCAAAGTTATCAAAACCCAGCAGGTAATTTCCGTTGCAGTCCTGTTCGTACATCTCGTTGAGTTTGGAGACGTCTTTATCAGACAAGCCTCGTCGCTGACCTAACGAGGCGTACGGATCCTAGTTAAAATAATTGATTTTAGCGATTTATATTTAAATAATTAAACAGAAAATTTAAGTAGTGAGTTGGTGAAAATTTACCTGATACTATCCCTGTTATTTATAATAAATTATAAACATTTTTTTTGAGTCATGATAATATCAGGTAATCAAGACTTAATGGGGGAATTCAGTAGGTAACTTTGATCACAAATACAGGGTATCAAACAGAAACGAATAAAATTTCATTATACATAAGTTTTGGGTAAGATCGAATTTATTGCTTTCGGTTAATGGTTACGGAAAATCATTGTATCATTGGTTTTTTATATTTCGGGTTTTTAAATACCGATATGGTTTAGATTTAAGTAAAATTGATATTTCAAAAAAGTTCTTTGATTTCCAAAAATAAGGTTCATTTAATGAAATCAATATAGTTAAACGTATCAAAGAATAGTTTGAAAAATTATGACAGCAAAATTGAATTTAATACTTTGATTGAATCAAAACTTCAGATTATTTCGATTTGAATAATTTCAGTTTTTCAGTTACTCTGGTTTTTAGCTATGGTTACCAATTCCAATCGGTTATTACCGATTAACAGTTACGGTTTCGGTTAGGGCATTAACCTCTGATAGCCACACTTATTATTCTTATAAGTCGACTTGGAAAACATCAAGATTCTGGAGGGTTTCATTATGTTGCTCATTGCCTAGATTTCAAGGTAGATTGTTTGTGTACATACTTATGTACTTATTTGCTTACCAGTGGTTCAATAGTGGCCTTGCCATTCTTACTAAATGCCCTGGAGCTGTAGTGCATAACGCTTTGATAGTCATACTCCACACCAAAGTTGGTGATATGTGTGCGCGCGTATTTGTTAAAGTTGTGTGCATGGCCATCCAAGATATTCTCCCAGTTGATCTTAACGTACTCGTCACGCTCCGTGGCGCTCTGCTGGTGGTAGAAGCCCAAAGCGTGCAGCAGCTCATGAACCACAACGCCGTGCGTGACGCATTTGGGCGTATTAAGATTCAGAATTTGACCGCCTTGGCGACGACCGACGCTCGACCAGCAGCCCGAATAGTTGCCCTTGATAAGTAGCCAGTTCTTGTCGCCTTCTTCGTATGGACGGAATCGTATGCAGGTGCGCTCGTGGTATTCCTTTAATCCTTTAAGTATAATCATAGTCTGGTTGGCCGCTGTGCCAGTTTACTTACAATCTTGAATCATCTTAAATACATGTTTACTCAATAAATGTGGCTACTCACTGAAGTCCTGTGGATCTATGTAGAAGGGCACGACAGCATCTGGCCAGGTCTGTCGCTCGTTGAGCAGCCCATTGCGCAAGAATTCGCGATGAAGCATTATGTCGCCCTCGAAGAGGCCGCAGTGCTCCCATATATTGCTATCGCTATTCTCCGTCCAAAAGTCAAAGGCAGCGCCTGTAAAAGACAATTATGGTCAAGGTAATCGCAGAATCATTTATTGATTTTATTTTATATGTAAGTATGTATGTATTTATGTGTTTATGTTGGGGAATAAAACCGAAACGAGTATCGGCTTCAGTTACGATTTAAAAAGGTTTCGTAACGGTGAACCGGTTTATATATGTTTCGGTTTTGAAATACCGGTATGGATTGGGTTCACAAACAATTTTGTTTGCTAAAATTTAATTTTAATTATAATATAATAATAATTAAAAAGCCATTACTTTCTTAATGTTTCATTCACGCATTTATTTCACATATTCTTCAGTTCGATGTAGTTTAGTTACATTTTAACAATTTCAATATTTCATTTAACAAATTTATTTTATTTGCGCTTATTCAGTGCTATAAAAACTCAATCATGAATATCACAAAAATAATTTTAAATAAACATAAGAAAATTAAAATCATAAAAAAAAATTACAAATGAGAAATAATTTTTTTTGGATGCATGAAAAACCGACACTTAACCCTTATAAATGAAACGGCTATTTCGGTTTACAGAGTTTCGGTCAAATGAAAATATTTTTTTCGGTTACGGTTTCCGTTACGGTTTTAAATTTCAATCGGTTTTTACCGGTTAAAGGTTACGTTTTCGGTTAGGGTTTTAATCGCTGGTTTATGTACATACTGTTGTGTCGTCGGAGCATCTGCATGTTGGCCCCCCAGCGGGGCGCGGGTGGTACTGCCGGCTGAAAGCGGCCCTTGCCAGCAGCAGCTATTGCAATGTCCATGCTTAGGGCCAATGTCAGCCAGTGTATGATAAGCTCGCTTCTCGACATTGTTTTGGCAAAAGAAACTTCGGCCCGATCGTCTTGTTGCTTTTATATGCGTCCACGACCTGCAGGTAGGCGCGAAGCGTTGTTAACGGAGGCGGAGACGGTAACGAACAAAAGGTGGCGACTAACTGACAATTGAGACACTTGAGTACGCGTAATTGACCGTGCCTACGACGCGACGCGACGCCACCACCAATACCATCGCCCACACTTCTGGATTCATGCATAACGGATTAACTCTGCTCTCACGGTAAGCAAGTATGTCAGCTACTTCAGCAGCTATGACATGGAACGTTTTAACAACTAAATAAATACATACTTACTTTTAAACACAATTCTTTATATGAATAATTAGTTTCTTTTTACTTTTATAGTTTAAAGATTAAAGATAACCGAAACCGTAACCTTTAACCGGTAAAAACCGATTGAAATTTAAAACCGTAACTGAAATGGTAACAGAAAAAAAGTTTTTATTTGACCGAAACCTTTAAACCGAAACTCTGTAAACCGAAATAACCGTTTAGTAACCGTTTCATTTATAAGAGTTAATTTCGGTTTTTCATACATCAAAAAATTAAAAATAATTTTTTTTCTGATTTTAATTCTTTTATGTTTAATTTTAAAATTTTACTTGTGATATTCATGATACCACTGAATAAGCGCAATTAAAATAAATTTGTTAAATGAGATGTTAAAATTGTTAAAATGAAACTAAACTACATCAAACTGAAGAATATGTAAAATAAATGTGTGAATGAAACATAAATAAAATAATGCCTTTTTAGTAATTATTATTATATTATTAATATAATTAAATTATTGCAAAACCGAAACCAAACCGGTATTTTAAAGCCGAAACCTACATAGGCTTGTTCACCGTTACGAAACCATTTTTAAAAGATTTTGGGTAACTGATAACCGAAAACCTAAATGCTAACATAACCGATATCGTAACCGAAACCGATATTCGTTTCGGTTTTTATCCCTGATTTGAGAAAATCTTTATTAATATGCTATATTATCTGGATTAGAACTTAAAGTTTGGTTGATTCAATTTATTGTAGAAAACTTCCATTTGTATTCCAACGGTTGCATATTGATAAATATTTGATTCGCACATTGGTCGAAACTCGATCAAACCGCTGGCATTGGTTGTATATAATCTTCTGTCAATTTAACAAAAGTTTGTTGTATATTCGTAGAGTATCTAAGTTTCAGTGTGAGGACTATTTAATTTATTATTTCTGAAAATAATTGACGTTGTGCTCTCTCTTTCAGCGCTCGCTGCGTATTTAAATTCCCTCGACTTTTACGGGTTTTCATTTCATATTTAACTGGGATATTGGGTTATCAGCGACAACAGTGCGCGCATATGTAAATAGCACAGTCAGCAGAGTGCCGAACGCCCATCACCATCACCTGGTGCTGTTTGAACACACTCGGAACGTGGTCGACGGCATCATGCAAGTTGTATGGATTTCCGAAAGTTGCATGCAACATTATATGATAGCTTTTATAACCGGTAATCGTAGAGTACAAGGTATAGTGTATCCGTTGCACTATGTAAATAGGCTTTACTACACCGCGACCAGTATAAGATAGAAATATATATATATAAATATACTATATACAGACATGTTCTACAAATCTCTACCATCGCAAAGGCAACCCAAATATTATACAATTGTCGGGGCTTCTTTAACCAAGCAAGTAATGCTTTCGAAAATTAAATAATTGTTGAGACTTGACAATTTCAAATATTTATTGAGTGAAATAGAATAAAATTACAAAAAGAATAAAAATGAAAAAAAAAATGTTAAATTAATTTATTAGTTATTAAATGTATATAAAAATTACCTTAAATTGATAGTTTTGTTGAAATTGGAAAAAATTTGATACAGTTGATTTTTGTGATTTTGAAAATGAATCACTGACATTAAGAACAACCAACTTTTCACAGTTGTTTTCAAAAGAAAAATATTTGATTGGCAGTGGATAAAATTTAATAATATATTTTTTTTTGTTTAAAATATTCTGCGCAAGTTTTATTTGTTTAAGGGGGTATTCTAGTGTAGAGTTTTGAAAAAATCGAAAAAGTTTTTTTTTCATATTTCCAAAGTTTAGACATTCAAGAATATGCAATTAAAAGGATTTTTCAAAATTCCTATTATTTCGTGAGTTATAGCCGTTTTAGTGACGTGGCATCGGTTCCGGTCCGACCGCTCTCAGAACTTTAAACGCGTTTTTCTCGAAACTACTTTTTTCGAGCTGGCGGTAAGGATATCTCGAATTCTAATAATAATTTTGCCCGAAACTATAACTTCTCATTTAGTATTTTAAAAAAAATTCGGAATTGTTAAAAAAAATAACAAACACAAATTTTTTTTTTCGAACTGCCGCCATTTAAAAAAAAAGTTTTTTACTTATCCAATGTTCATGCTATAGCGGCATCTATAATATTTAAGAATCAGTCTGTTTTTTATGTTTCAGATCACAAGGAGGGTTGGAATCATGCACGCCAGGCCACCCTTTTTTTTTTGGACCCCCCCCCTTTGGCTCATAATTTTGTCAATTTTAATTTTTTTTTTTTTATTAATTTTTTTATGTAATAATAAAACATCAATATACAAATGATAAAAAATGTATACTAAAAATATTTTTTGTTTCCTTTGTACAGCGCGCTGCAGCTCTTCAAAAACCGGGCCAAATTCATGCCTCTACACTATAATACCCCCTTAAGGCCGTTTGACTTACAGCTAATTCTCGTCGCATATAAAAAAAACATTGAAAATAAACAATTGTGCTATGTTTATTAACTGGATTTATTTGTCGCAGTGTACTCAAAAAACAGAGCGACACAGACCTGATCGAACTGGGACTGAGCATATTTTGCTCTCTCGCCCATTCCGGAAGACGATTTCGGGGCGATTTCGGCTCGTGTCTGTGTGAAAAGCCGATTTACTTCGGCCCCGCGGTTCATAGGCTGGGTACCCCTGCTATAAAGTATATTTACTTTTGCCATGTCCGTCCGACCGTCTGTACTTAGATCTTAGAGACTATAAGAGCTAGAGGAACCAAGTTTGTGACCCAAACTCCGATTATCAGATCAAATTGGTTTAAAATTTTTATCACGTCCCTCTCACCCGCCTCAAATAAATAAAAACCTCTAGTATGAAGCAGAGACACTGGGCAACAAAAATTACTTTCTTTTTCTAACCAACATTTTTGTATACATATGAGACCCTGAAAGCAAAAAACACTGAACATTTGACTAAGGTGGATTTTTTTTTAAAATAATTTCTAAAATGGAGTTACTTTTTTTTTTGACATCAAAGTGTATTTTCTTTTTGCCACATCACTTTCGCCCCAGCAAATCAGGGCCTCACCCACCATTCCAAAGAAAGAACAGTCATTGATGGTGAGCATCATAGTTACACTCCCGATCAATAAAATAGCCTAAGATTTTTTTTTTTTTTTTTTTTTTCAAAATTGTATTCGCAAAATTATAACAAGAATGAATTATAACAAACAATATTTTTATATTATTGATTTTTGGTTTTGTGTAGTCACTGCGGACGGCAGTCCGCGCTAGTGACGAAAGCAGCACGAAGGGTGCGAAAGACGACTAGCAATATACACAGGAAGAATGGAAAGTTTGCTATGACTGTCCGATCAGGTCGAGTTATATACCGATCGACAGGTATCAATTTAATTTACAAATGTGCATACTTTTTCAAACTCACCTGGCTCGTTAGATAAACAGGTGTAAGTGGGAGGGGCGAAATTTAAATGATTGGAGCAAATGGGGCCGTTGGAGACTTTTTGATTTTTTTTAACTTTTTACTATTCTAATCAAAAATACGCGTCGAATGACACCTCAATCAATAAAATCCGACAACTCGTTCAAAAGATAATTAATTTTGAAATTTTTAGTGGCCTTCCGAAATTGAAATGAAAAGTCAGTATGTCTGTTTGTCTGTCTGTCTGTCTGTTTGTTTGTTTGTTTGTTTGTTTGGATCAAATCGTTGATTTAGCTTAAAAGTTTGAATGAGGACTTGTTCCCGCTCAAAAATCTAGTTTTTCGGAAAGTCGCTAGTTTAGAGAGAAATCTCTAAAAACCGCTAAAATTGAAACCCCCTAGCATCCAAACGATAATATGAAGTTTTACATACTTTTTTTTTTAAATAATTTATGTGTAAAACTTAATATTATTCGTCACAAAATTGGATATCAGAAATTTTGGAGCGTGAAAATGTTTTCGTCACTAGACTTTTACCTCGTAAAGAGATTTTTGTTTATTCGATTCTCGGCATCAACACCTTAATAGAACACCAGCACTCACTTGCATCAATTCAGTAAAGTCGAATTCAATTAGTTTTAGAAGTGTATAAATGCGGTAATGTGTTTATTAAATGGTGTTGTCGTCACCAGTTCTTTTTTCCAACTGCTTTTCGATACATGATAATTCATTCAATCTTACAATAATATCGATAATTTGACAAAATGTAAAGAAAATGTAAATTAAAATAATGTTAACATAAATAAAGTTGGCAAGTCTGAGTATGGGTTCAGGACCACACAGCTGCCACGCACTCTCTTTCTGTCAGTTTTTTTCAAATTAAATACACCTCGCAACATCCTCCTTCATAAACCTTTTTTGAGAGCCACCCCATACACTCTTAATAATATCGAGATCAAGAGAGTAAGGCGGCCACTCCATGAAAGAAACATTTTGATCGAAAATCCACTTCTTTACTTCTCGAGCAGTATGTATTGGAGCATTATCTTGCTGAAAAGTCCAGGATAATGATGGTAAATTGGGGAAATGCCTCTTCGAGAAGTTCCTTGTAGCGAGTGGCATTAATTTTGGAAGAAACAAACTCGATATCGACTGGCCCAAAGTAAGAGATGGCGCCCCACACCATTAGGCCACTCTCACGACTATGGTGACGGGTCAAATTGAGTTCTTCATTTCTTATATCATGGAAGTACTAAATCAATCCTTCTGGTCCATCCAAATTAAAGCGTTTTTCGTCGGAAAAGACGATATTGTTCCATTCGGTCTTCCATGTCATATGATTCCGAGCAAAATCAGAGCGAGCTTTCTTACGTACGTTATGTCCAAATATTGTCTAACGTATCACTCTACAAAATACAACAACAATTACGGAGGTAGCTAACAGCATAAAGAGAATCAAGAAGGAACACAAAAATACCGCTGAGTCTATTTCATTGATCGGGAGTATAATTAGTACCGCTTATTTGCATCAAGATCAGATTAATATACAGGTGTGTTCCACAAATCTCTAGAGTTTTTAAAGAGCATTGCTCTAAAAACATCAGTTCATGTCGGTGTTCCTTATGTGTCAGAGATTAAGTTTATTCGAACACATTTTCGCAGTCACATAAATCGACTGATTTATTTTCGTTTTCAACACAATTATAAACTAGCTTGCTTATACAGTGGCGTCAGAATTAATAGGGACATACAACTTGTGTGCTTCTTTTCAATATTATTTTCATCTTTGCAAGATCCAATGCATCTAAACTCTTAGACTTAATACCTAATCGCTATTTTTATTTAAATTTAACAAGAACTTAGTCCACATTATAACATAAAAATAAAATACAAAAATTTCCGAAATTCAAACTGGCAAAAAAAAATTGGAGCCACCTTTTTTTTTGTTACATATTATTTTTAAAAAACTTCAAGATTTTGTGGTAGCACTTATCATTTTTAGTATTCCAGAGCATCCATGACGCATACAGTCCACAAGTTTAGCACGATTTACTAAAGAATGCATTGCCAAGCCAATTGCACCTGTTCCCAGAGCTCCTGCTGATTTTTGGACTTGTGAGACCCTAATTCCCAAACTAAATGCCTGCTTATGAACTTTCCAGAGGTGCTCTATAGGGCTTAAGTCCGGAAAATGTGCAGGTGATTCCATGTCGCCAATATTTTCGCGACAAGTCCATTCCTTGACCAACCTCGAAGGGAGCTGCGGGTCGGTATCTTGCTGGAACTCCCACTTTAAAGGCATTTCCTGTTCAGCAAAGGCTGAATCGTAGTCCGAAGGATCTCTAGATAATCTATTGCAATAGATTGGATTGACAACAGATTCTGGCAAGCATCCCCAGACCATAATCGAACCGTTTTTAAGCAACCGAAATATTCAGCAAAGGATTAAATTTGCTAATACTCACCTACTACGCGAAAATTGGAACAATATGTTCTGGTTGGACGTTACGAAGATTAACTTCATTGGATCAGACGAAAAACGACATGTTAGACGACGTAAATGACCCCAAATACACAATTAAGACTGAGGTAAGGCGGCGGCTCTATTATTATCTAGTATCGCCCCCTTCGCTCTCGGAAATGTAGTGTGCAAATTAGGTATACTTTCAATTTTTTCTTGAATAAGCTCTAAGCAAGTATTTAAATGCAATACAATACAATCTTGGTATCAGAATTTGCGGATAAATTGTGGCGGGGGCTGTGACACGCCCACTTTTCCAGAATACTTTCAAGAGTATGTATAACATTAGAAGAAAACCACATCAAATACCTTGTGTAGTTGACTAGCTATTAATTAATGCCGCAAAAACTTGTCGGGCATTTGACCAGTGCTAATGCTAGGGAACAGTGCAAGTGATCTGATTCAAGTCTAAAAACTTATAGCCTCTGAAATAGACGTGATCAAACAGTCGGACAGACTGACTAACAGGCAAAATCGACTCGGCTGTTGATACTGATCAAGAATATATAGTATATAATTTATGGGGTCGGACACGCCTTCTTCTGTCTACTATTTATATACATTTCACCAAACCATTATATCCGTTTTCGTTGTTTTTCAATATGCACAGGGTACAAAAATAATAGGGGTTCAACATCTTAATGACACCAAAGGGTCGCTTAAATATGTTCATCTATATGTACGGGTATGTGTAAGTATATAAAACTCTTTGTCCTGTTTATATCCTCTTTGTCTTGTATGTTTGGAACTGTCTCTTACATTCTGACAAAATTTGGTCAAATTTCGATCACTATATCATATAGCTGCCATAGGAACAATCGGATGCAAAATAACCTATAGTATGAAAAGCTTTTTTGTTTCTTAAGATATCTCAACCAAACTCACAGATTGTATGTTTGACACTGTCTCTTACTACCTGACAAAATTTGGTCAAAGTCGGGTTACTATATCATATAGCTGCCATAGGAACATCGGATGTAAATTAACCTTTAGAATCAAAAACTCTGTTGTTGTATGAGATAACTATTCTTACAAAACTCACAGATTAACTCTTCTTTCTAAATTTTGACATTTTCCTCAAAATTTTGCTTTTTCCCGCCAAATGCATATTTTTCCCCGCCAAATCTGGATTTTTCCCGCTAAAACACTAAATCTGACTTTAAGCCAAAGTTCAATTGAAAGGAAGAAGCATTAAAACCGCGGACAGCGGAAGTTAAATATTTTCGGTTTTTTTTTTTTACAAAAAATGTTATATTAAATAAATTTGTTAAACCGGAAAATTAAAGACCTTCAATTTTGCGAGCGAAGCGAGCAGGGGGCGGAGCCCCCTAGTATCATATAAATTTGTTAAACCGTACAACTAAAAAATATCCTTTTAATTCTGCTTGTCAGTGTATGATAATTTATTTAAATCAAAATTTTGAAAATTGAAACTGTAATTAAAGTTTAGTTCCTTAATGCTAATGATTAACAAGTGTATAACATGCATACGTATACAAACAGTGATGCCAGAAGTCCGTTAAAAAAAGGTCGGATTCGAATAGACCAATTTTAAAGTAAAGATTAAAATAATTTGGTAGTGTTTTTTTTGCAAACTTTTATTTTATTTCTAAATTAGAATGCAAAGAAGGTAGAAATAAAATAACAGAATGCAAAAAAAAAAACACTACCAAATTTTTTTAATTTTTACTTTAAAATTGGTCTATTCAAGAAATCATTGCTTTAAAACGTACAGTACACAATAAATATTAACAACCTCTTTATTTGTATGAAATTAGGAAGACAAATAAGTACACGTATATGATGAAAAACGTAATTTAAAATTCGAATTAATATTTATACTGTTGCTTTTACCTTCTTTAGTTTTTTTTCTTTGCGTGGGTTATTTTTCTTATACTTATAACAATGGCGTCGGGTTGGTTTTGTATGTGTACATCGACGCCTAGGGGGATACAAATTTTTTGAATTGCTTACCTACATAAATGATTTCACAACAATGCACTACATCATGAGAAGGCGTATACTTACGTACATTTTATAAAGAGTCAGGGATCTAATATTACACCACATGTGTGTACACATGTACTACTGTGGGCAAAAAGTACCGGGAAATTTAAATTTAAAAAATTTTGGGATTCCGATTGGAACAAATGTTTGTACTTTTAGGTTGGCACTACTATCATTAAAATCTGTGCAAAATTATGCGTTAAAATATTCATTAGTGTCTAAGTTACGATTAGTTTTGTACGACGCCAAATGTGCATTTGGCGATTTTGGTGCCAAAAATGCTTAATTTCATGGAAAAAAGGCCCGCGTAGAAGTGTGTGAAACAATGTTTTCTGACTATCAGGATAAGATAAAGCGCATTATTACGGGCGATGAGACTTGGATCTACGCTTACGATATGGAAACTACCGATCATTCGAGCGAATATCGGCTAAAGGTGAGCCGAGATCAAAAAAATCGCGTAAAATTCGCTCAAAAATCAAGGTTATGTTGACAGTTTTTTTCGATTATTGTGGTTAGTTCATTATGAATTCCTTCCGACCGACCAAACTGTCAATAAGGAATATTATTTGAGTGATATGCGTTGTTTGCGCGAAGCTATGCGTAAAAAGAAGCCAGATCTATAGGCTCACAGCTCATGGTTCTTGCAACACGATAATGCGCCCTCTCATACTGCCTCTGTTCTTCGTGACCATTTTGCCAAAAACTCGACCAAAAGTGTCCCGCAGCTGCCTTTTTCGCCTGATTTATCTCCGTGTGACTTCTGTCTATTTTCTAAGCTCAAAAGACCACTCCGAGGACACCGTTTCGAGTCGATTGAGGAGATTCAACCAAAATCGCCAAATGCACATTTGGCGTCATAAAAAACTAATCGTAACTTAAACACTAACGAATACTTTATCGTATAATTTTGCACAGATGTTAATGATAGTAGTGCCAACCTAAAATTACAAACATTTGTTCCAATCGGAATCCCAAAATTTTTAAAATTTAATTTTCCCGGTACTTTTTGCCCACAGTAGTACAAGGTGGCGCAAAAGAAGTCACCCTATTGGAAGATGCTCTCATTTTTGCAAATGGCCGCCAATGTCGAATCTGTTTTGACATTTGTGGACTAGACAGATACAGAATACAAGTGAATAAGCCATTGAGCGATACACTCCCCAAGAACGCAGAATAATTGTAATAATGTAATAATAATAACCGCTTTATCTCTCGTTTTTGATATTTGCACTGGCCGGCCAGATCACCCGAATTAACCATTCCAGACTTCTTTTTATGGGGTTTTTTTAAAGTCGCAGGTTCACGTCAACAAGCCGCAAACTCTTGAAGCCCTTAAGGAAAATATTCGCCAGGAATGCGAGAACCTGTCGCCCGAAGTTCTGGCAAAAGTGATGGAAAATGCCATAAAACGGGCGTATGGTCATGAGCTCTGGCAGCGAACACTTGGCCGATGTCATCTTCTCGCCTAAACCAATAAAATTCTTAAGGTTCGAATAAACATAATCAAAAAACAGAATCAAAATTTTTCATTTAGAAAAAAAATGAGAGCCAAACCACATCGGATGACTTCTTTTGCGCCACCCTGTATGTATGCAATTTTGTATGTATATTGGACGGCACTTAAATAAAAAATATATAAAGAGATATTAGTAGTTATTTTATTGCAAATTAATACAATATATAAATGCGTGACGTTAAAAAGAATAATTTTACAAGTTTTTCACATTTACAAGCAATCAGCACTCAAGAGTACCTGACGGCAGCTTTTTCTTTTTTGAGAATTTATTATTATAAGCAAATGCAGTAGCAAGGCAATTAGAATTAAAGATTAAAATGAACTGCTTTGAGCTCTTTTTCTGGATAGTTAACAGACGTTGTGCCTCTCTTTGCAAAGGCAAAGTCATAACAGAACTACAAAGCAGAACAGCGAACGTTTTAACAGCACCGACAATTAGTCATCGCAATTTAGAAATTGCAATGTGTTGCCTTTTTATGTTCTTGCGAACACGTTTGGCACACGCTAAAGGCATATGGGTATTTCCAGGATCGAGAACGCGACATTTTCACGTCTTTAAATAAAAAATGGCAAAAATTGAAATTTTTCACGTGTTTAATGCGTTTTATCAACACTATTTTTATTATAAAAGACAAGCTTTGAAGATCTGTCGTTTTCGAATTATTTATAGAAAACAATGCATCGCGAATGCGACGAGCAGAAGTCATGTTTGACTTGACAAATGCGAAAGTCTTAGAAATGTGGCGAGTAATTTCAAGAAAATACTCTTAAGCCATAGTAAAATAATGTAGTTTTCCATTTTAGAAATAATTTAGATAAGATTCTATCATTTTTGTTATTTAACAAGTTTTATTAGTAACTAGGGGGTTCCGCCACCTGCTCGCTTCGCTCGCCAACCCCAGCTCGCTTCGCTCGCTAAATTGAAAATAAGGTCTTTTGTTGTCCGGTTTAAAACATTTATACTGCTCGTTTCGCTCGCCAACCCCCAGCTCGCTTCGCTCGCAAATTGAAAAGAAGGTCCTTAGTAGTCCGCTTTAACATATTTATATACTACTAGGGGGCTCCGCCCCCTGCTCGCTTCGCTCGCAAAATTAAAAAGAAGGTCTTTTGTTGTCCAGCTTAACAAACTTAAACTGCTCGCTTCGCTCGCCAACACGTAGCTCGCTTCGCTCGCAAAAATTTAAAAGAACTTCTTTAGTTGTCCGGTTTAACAAATTAATACAATATAAGGGGGTCCGTCCCCTGATCACTTCGCTCGCAAAATTGAAAAGAAGGTCATTAGTAGTCCGGTTTAACAAATTTATATAATATAGCATTTTTTGTAAAAAAAACGGAAATATTTAACTTCCGCTGTCCGCGGTTTAAATGTTTCTTCCTTGCAATTGAACTTTGGCTAAAAGCAGTGTTGCCAATTTGTCCTTTTTGCGGACAGATTTGTCCGTTTTGGAACTGCGATTTCCGGAAAAATTTTAAAACATCCCCTATCCGGAAAAAATTCCTTTTTTATTGTTTTGTCCTTTTATTCATCCGTTTTTAATTGTTAAGTAGCTTATACAATTTATTAATTACAACTATGTGGCATCGATTTCATATTGTTTTTCCGATATCGATAAGCCTTTCACGGATTTATGCAGCAGCTAGTGCTGTCAATTTGTCCTTTTGTGGACACATTTTGCCCTTTTTAAGACTGCGATTTCTGGACAAATTTTTAAACGTCATCTATCCGGAAAAATGTTTTTATTAATTTTTTTTACTTTATCCTTTATTTATCCGTTTTTCATTGTTCAAAGTCGCCCATAGAATTTATCAAATACATCTATGCGTCATATAATATATTCATTTTCGATTCGTCGTATAACTTTGAAATTTAAAAAAAAATTGATGAATTTCCTGTGGAAAATGTTTTACTGGGTAATAAAGAGCTAATACTTCCAATATTATAGTAATTTTTAAAGCATTAATAATTTTTTTTTAATTATTATTATATTTATTAATAAGAAAACATTGTTTGTCAAGATTTTTTGTCCTTTTTAAAAAAATCTGTCCGCTATATGTCTTTTTTTTGGGCTTAACCGGCCTCTTTTTGTGTAGAGGCGTTGGCAACACTGGCTAAAAGTCAGATTTAGTGATTTGGCGGAAAAATCCAGATTTGGCGGGAAAAGCTTAATTTGGCGGGAAAAAGCTAAATTTGAGGAAAAATTCAAAATTTAGCAAGAAGAGCTAATGTGTGAGTTTTCTAAGAATATCCCATACAACAACAGATTTCTTGATTCTAAAGGTTAATTTGCATCAGAATGTTCCTATGGCAGCTATATGATATTGTAACCGGACTTTGACCAAATTTGGCCAGAATGTTAGAGACAGCCCCAAACATACAATCTGTGAGTTTGGTTGAGATATCTTAAGAATCAAAAAAGTTTTTCATACTAAAGGTGTTTTTCATCCGATTGTTCCTATGGCAGCTATATGATATAGTCATCTGACTTTGACCAAATTTGGTCAAAATGTAAGAGACTGTCCCAAACATACAATCTGTGAGTTTGGATGAGATATCTTAAGAAACAAAAAAGTTTTTCATACTAAGCAATTCCGTAACCTTTGACCCCGACTTAACCCACTTAGAGGTCGAATTTCGCAAAACGCCGTCTTATTGCACGATGAACTTATCTCATCTATGTTGTGTGCAAATTTCAGCTTTCTATCTTTTACCGTTTGGGCTACACGTTGATTCTCAGTCAGTCAGTGAGTCAGTCAGTCAGGACAAAGAATTTTATATATATAGATATAGATTTGTAACGCGACATCGCGAACGTGACAAGATTTCCACCTAGTTTTTGCCAAGAATTTGTTCATTAAATTTTATTCAATATATTGAAAACAGCTTGTAAAACTTGTTTAAATTAAACATTCAATATATTTCTATATATTAAAATCTTGCTCTCTTACTTAGTGTAATCGATGGAATACAAAAGGTCCATTTTGGAAGTTATTTTTTAAAAAAATGGACAAAAATATAGAAAGATTAATTTATTCCAATTTATTATTCTATTACAGTCGAACTTCCCTAACTCGAATTTTCTCTAACTCGAACAAAATCGAGTGGCAATAGCGTTTACTGAGCAAATTTCATACAATTCTGCTTCCCTAACTCGAACTTCCCTAACTCGAATTTCTCCTTAACTCGAACAAAAATATTGGCCCGTACTTCTGTAAGTCGAATTTTTCGGGAAAATCCGCAATAAAGTTTAAATTTTTTTTCGTTTTTATTTAATGCTTTTGTTACCGGCTCGTTTGGATATGTAATATTGATGTACATTAACATATGGAGATGGTATATGATAGAATATTGCATCAACAATTACTTAGGCTTGTGAGATTGCTATAGAAAAGATGTTCGTAATGTACTTCTCATCAGCATCAGCATCAGCTCAAGATTATTTACCATGGCACCAGCACGTGTATTAAAACGTTTATCTCTTTAAGAAATGTTTAAACTTATTTGTTAAGGATATCAAAAGTGGACCAAAAAAATTGAAGTGGCTGAAATAAATGGTATCTCATCGAAAACAGTTTTCATTATATTAGAAAATGGAAAATTAATCATGTCATTTGAACCGGGGACGTCTTCTGGATACAGCAAAAGAACGATAAAACCTATTTTTGAGAATATCGACAGGTCTTGAGCAAACTGGAATTTTTTTTTGTTGAAAATAACAAGAAAAGTTTGCAATTTGAAATGTATTTATGAATGAATGAAATTGTAGTTTCATTTAAAAAACTAAAAAAAAAAAAATTCCCTTACTCGAAGTCTCCCTAACTCGAACTTTTTTCTCGGATAATGGTGATTCGAGCTAGGGAAGTTCGACTGTATTATCAATTATCCCACTGCACCACGAAGCGAGTGTCAAGCGAGAGTATCGTAAAACTATCGTATTCGAGCTCGATGGTGATACGAGAGGCTAAAGTATCGTCAAATTATCGCATTCGAGCTTGAAAATGATATACACTGCGCGTCATCAGGTTAGCACACCTACTATGAGACTAATATACAGGCCTGTTCCGGTTTTCACTTGTTTTTTGCGAATTTCAATCCGCAAGATTTGACCGAATTTCCCTTAAAATTCCTTTACATTTCCTACGAATTACCCTCCGAATTTCCCTTCCACATTGTGTTGAGTAATTTTTTGCAGAACAGTGCTGGAAAATGTTCTAAGCCAATCAGACATTTGCGTCAAAAGAATTTTCGCCTGTTAAAATAATTTGTAAATTTGTAATTTATTCATCAAATATTTATTTAATCATAAGTCGAAAAATTTTTCAAAGGTAAAACCTACTTTTGTTATAACTTTTGTATTTTTGAAAGCGCGGGTTGATTTCAGTGCTGGAAATGTCTTTTTGCAGAGTTGTCAATTGTTGCACAGTGTTTGTTTACATAAATAAGCAGTTCTTTTTTGCATTAAATTACAAACAGTTTTGTCCAAACTTGCATTTAAAAAACAAGAAATTGAATTCTTCACTTTACGCAATACTTAAAAATAATTAAATTGTTGTTTAAAATATGTACCAATATATTTACTACTTTCTTCACATACAAGGGCAGCCCTAATAAAATTGCCATTCATTTTCACAAATATTTGCGGAAATTAGAACAGGTCGAGCAAATCCGACAAAAATGTTAGGTTAGAGTCTTATCGATTTTGGGGTATGATGAAATAAAAATTATTTAAAAATCAAATAAAATATTTTTTTTTATCTGATTATGTAGTAATATTCCCAAAACATTGAAGTATTTTATAAATATTTTATTTTCACTTTAATTTTATGCTAAGCATGCCAAAATCATCGATTTAACCCTTCCGAATTCAAACTCACTTGCTCAATGTCACGTGAATTCAATTCGCAAAATCTTGCCGAAAGTGAAAACCGGAACAAGTGAGGGAAATTCACTTTCGCAAAATCTTGCCGAAAGTGAAAACCGGAACAGGCCTGATAAATGCCCCTATTCTTGTTGTTTTTAGCATTCGGCTTTTTTTTTGTTATCAGTTTTTCGCATCTCTGTATGCTCTATCACTAGTAAAAAAATTACGTTATAAAAAAGTCCCGTTATATGCCTTTTGGTATTTTCTTTTATTATCGATTGCAAAGAATGTAATATTCTTGCGTCATCAGGTTAGCACACACAATTTCGATTGCACTTTTCTTTGCCATCCAAGCACGCGGGATATCCAAATTTTTTTTGCTGCTCTAGTGGTCTATTTTCTTTAATATGGGTAAAGGAAAAACGCTTACCGTCAAGGAGTAAGCCAAAATTGAAGCTTACGAGCACTTAAAGTTATCAATAAGATAAATATCAAGAAAAATCGGAAGAAGTCGCAAGGTTATATCAACATTCCTCAGCAACAAGTCGGGGTATGGCAAAAATAATAAAGGAGGCAACAATAAAGTGCTTTCCGATGCTAATAAGAGAGAAATTTAAAGAGAAGAGTCAATTTCTCATGACTCGACCGCAAAGATCAGGGTAAAAGTTGGTGTTAAAGCGAGTTTATCTAAAATTCAGAGGGTCATAAGGAAGGCCCTACATTTTAAGAGACTAAAACTAAAGAACAAAACCCCCCTTAATGATGCTCGTAAGGCAGCACACCTTAATTTACACGAGAGTACATGTCAAGGAAATCTGATTGGTACCACGTTGTCTGTTCGGATGAAAAGAGAGTAAATTTGGTGGGACCCGACGGATGATCCACGATCTAAGGAAGGAGGAGCACCAGTTGGAACACCTTCATTGCTGCATGGGGGGTGGGATGGCGTGGGGAGCTCTGGAGCGTGAGAGTTGCAATTTTTGACTACAAATATGAACTCGAAATCGTACAAAGCCTTGCTTGGGCATGCATTTCCACACTTTAAAAGTTTGTTTTTAAATATGCCATGGCATTTTCAACATTTTTATGGTCCGATTCACACGGCCAGAATAGTAAAGTCATGGATTCAAGACCAAAATGTAAAATTATTTCAATAGCCACCTTACTCACTCGGCAGTAATATAATAGAAAACGTTTGGGGATGGCTTGTTCACAAAGTGTATGTGTGTGGAAGACAATATTCTACCATAGAGGAACTAATTGAAGGCGTCAAACGAGTTTGGGCAGCCATTCTTTAAAATTTTATTGAAAAGTTTAATGAGTCGCTTCCCAACCAAATTTATGCGGTCGTTGTCAACAAGGAAGGATCGACACAATACTTAATTTATAAAAAAATGTCTAAATAAGTAAATAATAAAGATTAAAAATAAGTTCATGTCAGCAAAGCTTAAAAAAGATAAATATAGTTTCCATGTGCTAACCTGATGACCAAAAATAAATTGTTATTTTTTCTGGTATTTTCTAAAAAAATTAAAAAAAATATATAAGAAAAAATATAAAAACAATTATTTAGGTTTTATTTAATAAAAAACTGAATCAGCTACTATCTTGAATAAATTTAAAAATTTTAGCCCTGTGCGTTTCAATGGAATTGAGCTAAAACTAAAAACTCAAAAGTGTGTGCTAACCTGATGACGCGCAGTGTATGACTAGGGAGAAAAATTATATTAACGCAAAGTGAGTCGCAAAAGATATCGAAAAAGGCTCGCAAAAACTATCGAAGAAGGCTCGCAAACGAATCTTCTGCGAGCTATCGAGAACGAAACTTTCTCTGCCACAATCTGAGCGACGGGTGATTACTTTGCGGATCGTTTGCGAGTGTTTTCTCGATAGCTTTGCACGTTGATGTTTCGCATAAGTATCGTTAGCGATATTTTTTACGAGCTTTTGGTTCAGTGGGATTCTATATGTTCATCCTATTGAACTTCTTCTAGCGCATATTGCTAAAATAAATAGCTTGAATACATTTTTGGAAGAAAATTTCATAAGATGTAAGAATAAAATCGAAAACAATAAAGTCACTCTTAAGCAATCAATACGTATATAAGGTCCAAGTCATAGACGCACCACCACTCCATAGTACTTTGAACGGCCAAGTGGAAAGATTCCACAGCAGCCTCGGCGACATAGCACGATGTCTAACAGCCCAGAGAAAGATCAGTGATACAGTCGGTCACAGACAGACGACCGATCGATATAATCCAGCTTGACGCAGAAATTAGGGGATAAAATCCTTAGGGCACAGAAAATACAAATGGGAAGGCTTAATGAAAAAAGGCAGGACAGAAATTTCCAAGTAGGTGACACTATGCAAATAAAAACAAACAAACGTTTAGGAAATAAACTCACGCTTTTGTACACCAAAGGAAGAGTTGACGCGGACTTGGGGACAACATTCCTAATAAATGGGAGGGTGGTCCCAATGACAATTAAAGATGAACTTAAAATTTCATTTCCTATTCACATTACAGGATTTGGATTACACCACTTTTTCTAAGAACAACGACAGCCAAACTGACGGACTACACTAGCGCAACTTACATTTCAGTTATGGACGGAGATGTGACTATATGGGGTTAAACACACGGCCCATCTAAGTAACTAAGTATTCAGAGATCGCGGAGGAAGCAGATAGGTTGAAAGAACACTTTTTTCAGGGCCACATGAGACAGTTACTGGACTCGGACATACGGCATGTAAGGACTCTCTTAACTACAATAGAAATTCACCATCGTCACGCTAGAAGCATTAATCTGATAGGTAGCGCCTTAAAGGTAGTAGTCGGTACTTCAGATTTTGACGATTTCGAACAGCTCAAGTTTACCGAGAAGCAGCTCGTTGACTCAGACAGTGGAAATATTTTGATAAATAACTCACAGAAAAAACAAACACAGAGCTTGAAGCCCTTATGTTGTCAGTCATTCTCTCAAAAATTGGAATAGTAAACCCCGCGATTGCCCAAAGTTGATTTAAAGCTTCCCGCCAATTTTGATAGAAAAACAAGCTGACCAAACATCTGAAGAACTTCCGACAAAAACACTATCTTACGTTTCATCCGTATGACAAAAGTTGCCAAAGACGCTCATTGACAATGAATTTAGCAGGAAATACTACCCAATTGATAAGGACGGATCAATGAGGCCATGACATTTTTGTTATTTCTTCAAATCGGTCCAATAAGTTGGCCTAATATTCGCCATTATTTTATTGGCTGACAAACTCACCTTTCAGCACCGATTCGCCCGAAGAAGCTCACTGATTTGACTGCTGCCTGGTCTCAGGTGTGTTGTGGTGAATTTCCCTCACTTTCAATCTTCGATCGGCCCACATTATATCGTTAATTTATTAAATTGTTTCGGGTGTAGCGACCAGAATGGCATCTCTCGAGATCTTTTACTATTGAAATTGATGGTGCAGAGTTCCATAGTATTTCTCAAACTTTCTAAAACATTAAAGTTTTTCCATTTTTTCCATAATTCACGCATTCCTCTGCTACCAATGGCTGACAAACAAACTTAAGGACGAACTTTAAGGGGGTCTTCTCATTCAAAACCCGTTTTTTGGACCCTTTTTAAAAAAATTCTTATTTGAAAACGCAAAGAATAATTGAAAACTTTTTTTATTTATTGTATTACAAAAGGTTCAAAGTAAATAAAAAAATTTTTTTTGCCTCGATACGAGGGCTGTTCAAAAAGTAATGAGACTTCAAAGTTGGTGGTGAAAAAAAAGGTGTCGTCACGGCGGCCACGATTCCGGGTCTCCGGAGCGTACGAAATGAAAAAAAAAAACGGGGTTATAATCAGTATAGATGTAATTCTGGGCTAAACCTCAAGCTTAATTTTGTGATTTTTTTTGACAAAATGGCGGCCATTCAAAAAAAAAATTTCAATTTCGGGCTTTTTTTTTGTAGTTTAGTGTAAAAAAAAAATAGTAAAAAATTTTTTAAAATTATGGTCGAGGTTCAGCCCAGAATGGTGACAATTCTGCGTCGATTCCACTTTGTTTCATGAAAATCGGTTCAGTTGAACTGGAGATATCATGGCCGCCAGTTCGAAAAACGTGGTTTCGAGATAAACGCGTTTAAAGTTTTGACTTCACTTGCATTAACATTAACATTGCTGGATAAAAATGGCCATATCTCCTTAAGTATTTCGAATTTCTAAAAATCCTTTTAGGGGCATATTCACAACTACCCAAGCTATAAATAAATGCAAAAAAAAAAAGTCGAAAAAAAAAAGTTGCTCAATGAGAAGACCCCCTTAAATAAAATTTTACAAAAGTCAGCTGACACGTGATTGTTGACAGGAGCAGTGTTGCCCTTCCAGTTAAATGGCAATACATAGAAGTTCTAAAAGTCACGGCCTTTGAGCCCGCCCTCGTAAATTTAAGTTCTACTTAAATTTGTGTTGACATACAATCAGTACAGATTGAATTAGAAAAGCCAGTATGGCAACTTAAGCCCCATTCAAACGAGCACTTTTTCAGCGACACTTTTTGTCATATTTTGTCAAAAAGCTGTCAGTGTCGCGTAGCCATACAAAATTTCAAAGCGTCGGTAAAAACCGACGCTCACCGATGGAAATAGAACACGTTCTATTCCATCGGTGAGCGATGGTGAGCGACACGGACGGTTTTTTGACAAAAAGTGTCGGTGAAAAAGTGCTCGTCTGAATGGGGCTTTAATATTTTTTTTTTGAAGAGAGGAAATATTTTAGTATTCAAATTGTGATGATAAACTTGTACAAAGTCCTGATTTATTACTAAGAGAAAAAATATAATTGGTATAAATAATCAGATTCAAGTAAATAAGAAGTTGTCGCATAGAGAATTTCAGAACTCTTAGTTTTTTGTTTTATTTTTTACTTCAGAAAGTGTGATCAATGATCATACACATCTACGACGACAGGTGACGTCTTGAAGGGCTAATCAACAATCAAGTTCCGACAGTGAATGGGCGATCATCAAGTTCTTTGAACCCGACTGTATCTGTCGGATGTCGATTTATTGCTGCAGACAAATGTTGAGTCAGTGCCGAGCTTTCCTACTGGATTGGCCTCTTGGATATCTTTATCACTGAGCAATCAGTGCATGAGACTTAGCAAAAGTGAACACTCACCAAAAACGAGTTCTCCCTTTCTCTGACCCAGACCCGCACAGCCGGCTGCGTCTGAACAGTAGGCCATTGTAGGCGATACTTAAATATTTAGGTCGCCAAAGCACAAGTATATGTAAACAAGATCCGATGACCGAACCCATAGCCCACCAATTGGCTCAGGTCGCTGAGCGGCATCGACCCAATAGTATCTAAGAGCTGTTGGACTTTTTTCTGGAAGCCAGTACAATAAAGAGAGCAAAATCTGTTAACATCTCACAAACTACAGCAGATAATGAACTCAAATTTGTTTGACCGTAAATACGTATGTATCTTCTATACAGTTGAATCAAGAAAACATAAAACTTGAAAGCCAAAAGGTTGGAAATACCAAATATGAAAATTTTATATTAAGTCAGTTTAAGAATTAAATGTTTTGTATGGGTAAAAATAGTGCTAAGATTATTTTTGGTAGGTTTTTGATTGTTTTATAATGTTTAAAAAAGGTAAAAAAAGAACAATCAAATGGTATTTGTTAATTCAAAACATAAGGTTACAACCTGCTTTTTTTTTATCGCTTTGATATATTTTTTAGTTTAGCTCAGTGGTATCCAAAAGTGTTTTTTCCTATTACTTGGGATAGGAAAATACACGTTTTTCACACCACTGCACTATGGTTTTTTCCGTTTTTTTTTTTTTGGCATAAAGTCAATTTTTTTTTTAGTATTTTAAAAATTTTTTGATTTTTAATTTTTAAGCACCCTAGTCAGATAAAAAAATATTTAACTTTTAACATTTAAATAACGAGAACATTAAGTCAATAAATGAAAAAGTTAAAGCCTTCGACAATTATATAAATAAGCACTTGCCGAAGTGTAATTCAACTCTAGAGAGATTCAAAAGGAAAGCACTCAAAATGGCGTGCCAAAAGCATATTCATAAAATCTTCACTTTCTCTACTTTCAGAATGAAGGACTAATCACCAGACAATAATAGGAGATGAATACTGAAATAGAATTTGTATAATTATTATTTTTGTTCATCGAATATAATAGAAAATTAAAAAAAAAAAAATGTTTTTAATGGAACCGTCAAAATTTTAGTTGGCCAGATCGGTATAAGTCAGCTATATGAAATAGTGCCCCAAATCATATGAAACTTGGTAGGTCATCTTGGAAATCGTATTTTTAATAGTTTTTTGAAAATGGCAAAAAAAAGGCACTTTTTGCATGAATATGAGGAAAAAGTGTTTTTTTTTTGCAATTTTCAAAAAAGCATTAAAAATACTAGCCAAAAGATTTTTGAAAAATTTTTTTTTGCAGTCACGATAAAAATTGTTTAAAGAATGTTTTTGCATCCCAACTTTTTTGATTTGAGCCCTAGGAAAAAAGTTTTGAAAGTAGACTTATTTTTCAAATTCGAAAATCTCCGGCACTGTATAGTTACTGTTAATAACATTTTAATGTACAGCTGTTCTGTTAATTGACATAACTTTCATCTGAAAATATGTAAACGAAATTTCAAATCAAAGTAGGCGATTTACTTTTATTTACATTCTAAAAAATTTTAAAAAAGTAGGCGACCATTTTAATTTGAGTCTTCCCTATAAATAGAGCACGGCGCAAATGAAAATACTCAGTTTATTTCTTAAGTTCAAAGCTAACACATCGGTTTTTTGTATAATGTATTTTTTTTTATTTAATTTTTTTTTTGTAAGTTAAAAGAAAACTTAAATGTATTTATTCAGTTCGGTTTTAAATCAATAATATAATAATAATATTTCACAATCTTGCGTCAAATTTGACAAGAACTTTAGTGAGTCAAAATAGGTAAGTCAATATTCACGAAAAATATGGAATATTAGAAATATATACAGTCGAATTTCCCTAACTCGAATCACCATTATCCAGGAAAAAAGTTCGAGTTAGGGAGACTTCGAGTTAGGGAATTTTTTTTTTTCAGTATATTAAAGAAACTACAAATGCATTCAATCATAAATACATTTCAAATTGCAAATTTTTCTTGTCATTTTCAACAAAAAAGGATTCCAGTTTGATCAAGACCTGTCGATACTCTCAAAATTTGGTTTCTTCGTTCTTTTGCTGTACCCAGAAGAAGTTCTCGATTCAAATGTCATCATAATTAATATTTCATTTTTTAATATAATGAAAAATGTTTTTGCTGAGATACCACATTTTTCAGCAACTTTCATTTATTTGGTCTACTTTCAAATTCCTTAACTACTAATAAGTTTGAATATTTCCTTAAACATTTATAAGTTTGAAAATTTCTTTAAACATTTTAGTACACTGATGCGCTGACAAAGAAGTACATTTCGAACATCTTTCCTATGCAATATTCTACCATATTTCATCTCCATATGTTAATGTACATCAATATTACATATCCAAACGATCCGGTAACAAAAGCATATAACAGAAACGAAAAAAAAATTCAAAATTTATTGGGGATTTTCCCGAAAAATTCGACTTACAGAAGCACGGGCCAATATTTTTGTTCGAGTTAAGGAGAACTTCGACTTATGGAAGTTCGAGTTAGGGAAGGCGATTTGTATGAAATTTGCTCAGTAAACGCTATTGCCACTCGATTTTGTTCGAGTTAGAGAAAATTCGAGTTAGGGAAGTTCGAGTTAGGGAAGTTCGACTGTATATTTTTAGAAATGTTTTAATTGTGTCATTGCAGTAACTTTGGCTCTTTGCACCCGTGGAATTCGCTTTGCTGCTCAATGGATACTTTCTGCAACTAAAATGGCTATTTATCTGCATTCAAGTCCACGCAATCATGAATCACGTCTAACTGCTCGGCTCAGGTATGGACACCTAAAAGTTTTAGTATGTTTAAAGTGTATGTCCTATTTATAATTTGTTTTTTATTTGAACTTTTTAGAAAAAGAATGTAAATTATCAAGTTAGCAGCTTGGGGGAAGAATCGATGAACTCAGCATCTCACCCGCTGCCATCGATGGGAAGTCGCGATTGGACAAGTCTCTGGTTTGAATGACATTTAAAATATTCGGGGAATCTTTTAAATCTTAATCAAATCGCATCCTGAGCTGATCCCGATTTATTAACGATGACCGCGAGTGAAGTGCATAGTTTGAAGATCCTTTCTCGTAAAGAGGCCCGAGGAAGATGGAAGAATAAAGACAACTTGGTCAGTGCTCTTACTCTTTCACGGATACTTTGGCCGTGTTGCGACGATGGAGATGACTTTACAGAATTTGCGGTCTAGATTAATGTCACTTTTTGATTCAAAAGTTCTTCCTGCGATTTTACGAAAAATAAACATTTATACTACACATACATATGTAATATTTTCATTAGATCGGATTGATTATGCTTTTATTATGATAAAAGCGGAGATGCAGCTTACCCCTTATTAAATTCTTGATGCCAATAATTTGTAGATAATAGATTTCTCAATTATTACGACAGAATACTAAACTAATAATAAACTAATGTCAATCAATTTCCATATTTGGTGACAGTAGGACTCAAAGGGTTGTTTCACCTATTATTGTGGGTCGTCATCGGTGGTTCTAAAGGTGGTTCATCTTAATGCGAGTGGTGCGAAATCGAAGAAGAGCATTCTGAGTCCACTTTCAACATTTCTGTATTTCCCCTTTCCTTCACACACACACAAAATCATAGAAATAAGAAAGGGATTTTCAAATTGCACAATTTTCACTCGCAAACGATTGTGATGCTCTTAAAAAAAGTCTGAAAAAAGTTTTAAACTTAATTTGTGGCATTTAAGCCTGATCAAAGATTTAACATGCAAACTAAGTAGTTTAAGTTTTAATGCCATCTTGATGAAACTTTGTGCACAAAGTACATAAGTATTTATCGGAACCAGTCGGAACAAATCATCAGTCGCATCAGCTGTTGTTTATGTCTGACAAGCAATGCAACTCTGAGAAATGTAAAACACGGTTTTCTTTATCAAAGTAGGCAATGGTTTTAATTCGAGTCGACCCTATAAATACCGCACGGAGCACATGGAAATGCTCAGTTTATTTCTTAAGTTCACAACAAACACATCAATTCTAAGTAAATTACAATTCCTATTTTTTTTTTTTTTTTTTTTTTTTTTATATAACTTACAATCTTGCATTAAATTTAATAAGATCTTCAGTGAGTCAAAATGGGTAAGTCAAGAAACACAAGAATGTGTATAATCTATACATTATGTGTACTAGTACATACAAGTGCATGTTTGGAATATGTATTACGACTCGTAATATTCCATGCATGCATTTGTATGTATACATTATGTATATTTACAATTGGTTCTCTGTTGCACTTTTTTAGAGAAACCCAGATTGAGTCCATGGATCCAGACATATTGAGCAAGATACGCCGTCCTCGTGTTCTCCACGTTGTCGCTCGATTTGTTGCTTTAGCTCCAAGCGTAGTTTCTTTTTTCTACCAACTCAATTTTAAATTGTTTTTTGAGGTCTTTGATTTCAATTAAATGGGTTTGTTCTTGATACTCAATATAAGTATATGGTAAGCTTTAGTATATGTAATACAATATTCATGTCTCATTTGCAATTTGTATTCTCTTTGCACTTTTCAGGAACAGAATGATGGAAGAATAGCGCCAAATCACTGCGGACTGTCTGTTTGCCTTCCTTCTCCTTTTGGCAGTAATTGCATTGAAATATTTCATTTTTGTTGCTCATTTTAATCGTTTTGGAAAGAGTTATTTAAAAATTTAAGTGAGCACGTTGTGTTTGGATCTGGACCGTTGCTGTGACCTAGTGATGCAAAAAAAACATCTGGTTTGAATGACATTTAAAATATTCGGAGAATATTCAGGATTCAGGATTCACTGCGGACGACAGTCCACGCTAGTGACGAAAGCATCACGAATGTCGGCATTTTAATCTTGTTGGCATTCAAACCCATTTTATCATGGCACGGAATGGAACTCCCATGTTTTGAAGATTCACAAATAAGCATAAGAAATTGATGCTGGGAGGTAGCCTCAGGTTCCACTTATAAGAATAAAATAATATTAGTAAAAAATTTAACCCAGAAGCCGTAAATTACTGTTTTATTTGGAGCGAAAAAATAAAAATCATTTAAAATATACTAAAAAAATAATTATTTATTTTTTTAAAAAACATTTAAAAAAAAAAATTTATGCTGGGAGGTAGCTTTATATGAATAAAAAATAATATTGGTAAAAAATGTAATCTAGATGTTGTAAATTACTGTTGAGTTTTATTTTGAGCAAAAAAAATAATCAAAAATAATTTTATTTTTGAGTTATATTTGTTTTGATTAAAAATAATGATTACGGTCTAAGTTTTATAAAAATACTCAAAAATAATTATTATCAGTGAAGAAAAAAGTAAAAATCATGAATTTTTTTTTTTTTTTTTTATCAAAAATAATGATTACGGTCAAAGTTTTAAAAAATTACTCAAAAATAATGATTATCATCCAGTAAAAAGTAAAAAACTAAAATATAATCATTAAAATGTAATTTTTTTATAATATAACATATAATCATTACGGTCCCTGAAATAAATACTATACAGAAATCCAAAAAAAAAACTTCTTCAAATACACTATGATGAACAAACTTCAAAGAATTTTAGAATTTTCATAAAAATTAATTTAATTCACTCGAGTCCAAAAAAAGGTTTCAATTTAAAGTATTTTTCGATATATTTTTACATCACTAGTTGCCAGTTTTATTTTTATACCAAATCTTTATTTTCGATTAATAGTTCAAATGGCAGCTGTTTTGTACGAAAAACTTTTTTGTTGCTTGAGATATCTAAACCAAACTTACAGAATATACATATGGGATAGTCCCATACATTCTGACTTAATTTGGTTGCAATCGGACCACTATATCATATAGCTGTCATATGAAACATACTTGAAAATTGTTAAAAACATAATTTTTGGTCTTACACTATTACACTATTACTCCGCCATTTATCCATGGATTTTTATGAACAGTAGCTTATTTTCTTGGTACCAGTATATACGTTAAGCATGTTAAACGTTAAACCTTTGCGATACCTATCTTTTCTGGGGCGATTTGCGACCTGTCGAGCCCTTATCGAGAACTTATTAAAGGCGATAGCTTCTAAACTACTAAACTGATCTCAAAACTATATGAAAAAAAAATTGTAGAAGGATCAGGGACCTTTAATTTTAGTGCTTTTTTGACCACATCGGTTAGTTAAATCTCGTGGTATACACTAAAAGGTCGGAGCAACATCAAAAATTCGAATTAAAACATGAATAGTTTGAAAACGCTTCCATGAAAATGTGCGAATTTCGTGTTTAGTGGGCCAAAGTCCATAAGAAGAGTGGACTGAGACATGAGAAGCAAACATTTTTTGGATTTTGTAAACTAGTGTAATCGACTACAACATTAATATAAACCCTAAATATATACCGATCTTGCTGTAATCGCAATTATAAAATGTTATATCTGCCGCAAAAAGAATTTACCACTTGCAAGCAGTATGTTTCCACATGACGCTGCAAGCAGTGTACATTAGGGTGGGTTAATTTGTATGGACCAAAAAAAAACGCACCTTGCGGTTATCAAAATCGTA
Organism: Drosophila suboccidentalis; assembly: GCA_037043435.1. NCBI lineage: Eukaryota > Metazoa > Arthropoda > Insecta > Diptera > Drosophilidae > Drosophila > Drosophila suboccidentalis. The sequence goes on along the minus strand of JBAMBK010002456.1, from coordinate 180,544 downwards.
ATCTACGGTGAATTCTAAGAAGATTTGCCCAAGAAACCATAGGTCTAAAATCATTTTCGAGCTTCCGATTTTTAACGAGAAACTTTTTGTATCTTTTTGTCACTTTAAATACGCATAGATACCTAAGCGAGTGCATAAAAAATATTTTGTTTCACTTAACATTTTTTCAAGAAAACTAAAAATTTTTAAAAATGTAACAATAATATAAAAAAATTAAATTTTATTTTTAAAATTTTTTTTTAAATTAAAAAAAAAAAATTTTAAATATAAAATTACAAAAATTGGCATTAATTTGCATTTGACCGTAAATTTACGCCCTTTCTAGTACCACGCCCACTCCAATTTTTTTTTCCAAAAATGCTCTGAAGTATTGAAAATATATAGTTCAAATTTCAACCCGATATCTCACTTAGCTCAAAAGTTACAGATTTTTGCCACCAACATTGGCAAAACAAACCGAAAATAGGTACAAAATGCATACAAATTTGGTACCATTTTATATGTATTTTGCATGTATTTTGTACCCATTTTCGGTTTGTTTTGCCAATGTTGGTGGCAAAAATCTGTAACTTTTGAACTAGGTTAGATATCGGGTTGAAACTTGAAGTACATAATCTCAATACATCAAGGCATTTTTTGAAAATAAAATGAAAGTGGGCGTGGCGCTAAAAAGGGCGTAAATTAACGGTCAAATGCAAATTAATGCCATTTTTTTAAATTTTAATTATTTAAAACTTTTTTTTAAATGTATAAAAAATTTTAAAAATAAAATTTTAATTTTTTATTTTATTTTTATATTTTTAAAAATTTATAATTTTCTTAAAAAAAAGTTAAGTGAAACAATATATTTTTTATGCACTCGCTTAGGTATCTACGCGTGTTTAAAATGACAAAAAAATACGCAAAGTTTCTCGTTAAAAATCGGAAGCTCGAAAATGATTTTAGACCTATGGTTTCTTGGGCAAATCTTCTTAGAATTCACCGTAGATTACGATTTTGATAACCGCATTGGGTCGAAAAAAATTGACCCACCCTAGTGTACATACTGCATATGTACATGCAGTAGTGCAAAGGTAAAAGGTTTATTCAGTCAATAGGATATATCTTGCCCTAACGAATTTTGACAGATATGTGTTATATGTCAAAAAAGGCGGAATAAATTGCCTATAACATATTTTCAAGTGGTTTGATGTGTAGATTTTCTTAAATCGCCATAGAAATTGTTTTCTCTTTGTACTCTATAAAAAAAGTTGAAAGGTATGCCTAAAAGTTCTTGAATAAACCATTCCAACGACATATAGATAGGGATGGCACGATTAATCATATGATCCATTGGCGATTTAATTGTATCGTAGAATGGGTTGCGATTAATTGAAACACTAATCGATTATTCAATCAAATAATCGCGTCGTTGCCAAAATTTTTTCGGGGAAACGCACATGGAAATTTTATTCCAAAATGAATACATCATCTACTGGCGAAGTAAAGATAGCGACGGGTCATTTACTGGCGAAGTAGAGTTCGATTTATGGGCCCATCACAAGTCGCTGGCACACAAACGCCGTAAAAAACGCCACGAATTTTTTGAAATCGAAGACGAACTCAGTGCCTGGGAGGAGATGCGTACAGTATACCCAAAACTATACACAATCGCTGGATATATTGCTTCCTCATTGGCACTTCAGTGCCAGCAGAGCGATTTTTGATCGGGAACAAGTCCTCATTTACCCTTTTAAGCTATATTAACGCTTTGATACAAACAAACAGACAAACGAACAAACACACAAACAGACAGACTGACTTTTCATCTCATTTTCAGAAAACGACTAAAATTTTTAAAATTAATTATCTTTTGACCAAGTGCACTGGTAAAGTTGTTATAGCTGGCTGAAAATTTCGGTCAAAAACTTTGTTGTTCTTTACGATATCTTACCTTAACTTACAGATTTGCTTTATCTCGCCAAATCTGTAAATTTCTCGCCAAATCCAGCTTTTTTTTGTATAATTTGTTAGTTTTCCAAATTTGTTTTTGTTTCCCGCAAAATCGGGATTTATTTACCCTGGGGTATATTAAGTTTGTTCAAAAGTATGTAACAGGGAGAAGAAAGCATCTCCGACCCCATAAAGTATATATATTCTTGATCTGACGGTCCGTATAAGCGAAAGGATCTCAGAGATGGTAAGAGCTAGGACCATCAAATTTGAAATGAAGACTCCCTATTAAGTCAGACAGAATACGTTTATGTTTATGTTTATGTACTGTAAGGGTCGTAATTCATAAAAAACTGACATCACCTTTAATTTTTTTTTCGAATAATCAAGTTAAAAAAAAAAAACTGACCAAAACGGCCAAAAAAACTGTTTGAACGAAAAAAAAACAGAATTTTCACAATCATTTTAAATACTTAGTAGGCTGATTAAATTAAAAGTGACAAGTTTTATTGCCTGTGCTTATCGTTTTATCTTTAAATCGACTATTTTTAGCTTTCAAATTTGTCCACTTGCCTAAAACAAGCAGACAAAAAATAGCACCAAAATATAAGCCTTAATGCTTCGATTTTGGGAACAATTTGCTTGTGGCAGCTAAAATTGCCGGATGCACCAACAGGCCTTAGCAGCACCAGCAGCACAGACATCACCCAAACATATTTTATGCACAATCTGAGATGTACTTGTTCTTTGTCAGAAACTTGACACACTTTTTCGGTCAACGGATGGCGGCTTAGCTTTGGTCTAAACTCCAGTCAAGCGGCTCGTCAAGCTAGAAAATTGGAGGGAAATCGCTGTCGCTGCCGAGACTCCTACTGCTGCAGCTATCTACATTCATACTGAAATGCAATTTACAATTGAGAAAGTTTTTCGGTCAAAGAATGCAACAATTAAACACAAGCTCCGAAGAGGGTTTCAGTTCAACTGTTACATCGTGTCAAATCTATTTCTACAACCATAAGGCACCGAGAACTTTTCGATTTTTTTACCTTCATTTATTGAGAGCATTTACACAATACGACGAAGTAACAAGGAACGAAGGACACGTGTCAGACCACAAAAAGTGTAAAAAAGTGGAAAATGTGTTATTTTTTTTTTTAAATACCCTAAATACATAAAAATACCTTATTCTGAAATCTTCATGCTTCTCAGCGGAGGCTAGGAATTTAATTGTAGATTTCGATTCTGGTGGACAATTACCACGTTTTTTTCGACCCATTCAAACATATTGAAAATTAAAAAAAATCCTTAAACTAGATTTTTTTTAAATCACCTGTTGCCTTTTACCTTAATTTTGGAAAACAAGTTTAAAGATGTAAGGGCGGGCTAGTAAGTATTCTATAATTTTATAAACCTTCTCGTTTTAATCGCAATAAAAGTCTATGGTAAACACAAAAATCATATAATGCACAATTATACAAAAAAATGATAGAACATCTATACATTGAAGTAGTTGGTCCTTTTGTAAAGTTCCTGTATAAAGATATAAAGAGAGAGAGGGAGAGATCTAAATTCTGTATATAAAATTACATTAGGTAGGCATGCTAGTGTAGTTAGCTTACAAGTACCTCTGCAGTTGAAGCTGGGCTCCCCACAGGGGGGAACCCTTTCGAAGTGTACACTAGTCGGCATAAGTATTTTGACGAAATAAAAATTTCTTTACGTTTGACTTTTAAACGGCTTTGTAAAGAATTCTTTATTTTTTCCTTTTTATATAACTAATACAAACTTAAAAATACCCAAACATAGATTTTTTCATAGAAACGTAAAAAGATATAAATTAATTTGTAACTTCATGTCTTGGCCTAAGTACAGTCGAACTTCCCTAACTCGAATCACCATTATCCAAGAAAAAAGTTCGAGTTAGGGAGACTTCGAGTTAGGGAATTTTTTTTTTAGTTTTTTAAAAGAAACTACAAATGCATTCAATCATATATACATTTCAAAATTCCAATTTTTCTTGTTATTTTCAACAAAAAGCGATTCCAGTTTGTTCAAGACCTGTTAATATTCTCAAAAATTGGTTTCTTCGTTCTTTTGCTGTATCCGGAAGAAGTTCTCGGTTCAAATGTCATCATAATTAATTTTTCATTTTTTAGTATAATGAAAACTGTTTTTGCTGAGATACCATATTTTTCATCAACTTCAATATATTTGGTCTACTTTCAAATTCCTTAACTAATAAGTTTGAATATTTCTTTAAACATTTTTTACACTGATGCGCTGACAAAGTAATTGTTGATGCAATATTCTATCATATACCATCTCCATATGTTAATGTACATCAATATTACGTATCAAAATGAGCCGGTAACAAAAACGCAAAATAGAAACGAAAAAAAATTCAAACTTTATTGGGGATTTTCCCGAAAAATTCGACTTACAGAAGTACGGGCCAATATTTTTGTTCGAGTTAAGGAGATTTTCGAGTTAGGGAAGTTCGAGTTAGGGAAGCAGATTTGTATGAAATTAGCTCAGTAAACGCTATTGCCACTCGATTTTGTTCGAGTTAGAGAAACTTCGAGTTAGGGAAGTTCGAGTTAGGGAAGTTCGACTGTATTTTGAAAAAACATGTAATACTAAGATAACAGTGTTTAAACTTAACAAAAGTAAAGAAATTAAGAAAGAGTTAGTGAAATGTTTGTTCTTCTTTGGATTCAATAACATTTTGAAGTTAATTGATCGCTGTATGTTGGGCACAAAACACTGCAACATTGCAAACAGTGCCGCCTCCTGACGATGAGCTGCAGATGTTGAAACTGGCTGGTACGTTATTTTGTTCACCTGTGCGTAGGGCGCTGCATTTTGTTTGTGTTTTTTTGTGGTACCATGTGCGCGGACCTGATCAATTTCTTTGCATTTAAACTGCATCTGCAGTATTTGCAATATGCCTTATCGGGATCCTTGGGATCTCGGCACATCCAATTCCTTAAACTTGGTTCTGATAACCAAGATTCGCTAAACTTTTGCTTGTAAACCTCTTTCGGCATGTTGAAATTTTAAAGCGCAATTAATTAAACTAGATACGTCCGATTTCGATTACACACAAATTAAAACGGCTGCAATGCTTTCAGATATGCTTATTGATGCCGACAAAATGAATATGGGCTAATCCGAAAATTTTTAAACCAAGGGCAAAACTCAAAAGCTGTGAAAAAACTGCATGTTTTTTAATAATAGTTGTTTTTTGGAATCATAGAATACATTTTTAGGTTTCGAATTACAAAATTATAAAGGTTTTACAGTGGTTTGGTTGTTCATGGCCGAGCCTAATCAATTAATTCCTCTTTTAGCCCCTGAACTTCAATAATGCTAGTAAAAAAAAGGGTATTTTCAATGGCATAAAAAGTGAGCAAATCAGTCGTCTGAGTGTTTAGCGCTTAGCTCATCTTAAAGTTTGTTTCATTTTTTATTATTATAGAAAAAAGATATATTGAAAAGATATATAATATATATTCATAATTTGAACAAAAGTGTGTGTGTAAAAAGTGTAACGTCCGCAACAGACAAAAACTAAGATTTTTAATAAACGAGACTACTTATCTTTATTTTTGATGGTGGATTGATATGGTCATATATTCCACTTAATTTTTTGTATTTGGATATTTTTGCTTATTATGCAAAATTCGCTAATATATGAGCAAATGCAAGTTAACGTCAAATCGACTTCCATTCTTTGTAACGGCCGCAACGGAACTTTTAGCAAGCCTTATATTTTTTCAAAAACAGTAGGGCTTTTATCTTAAAATAGGCTTAAGAGTACTTCCAATGAAATGCATTTTCCAGAAAATTTCATTAAAATTCACTAATCTGTATCAGTTTAAACATGAAAATATGCGTGCAAATGTAACGTCCGCAACTCAGGATTAGCCCATATGAAAGCGATGCCGCTTAGCTGTAATTGAAACAATTAAAAAAGGATGATTTATTGGATATTTATTTATTTTATTTATTTATTTTATTTATTTATTTATTTAGAAACAAACATTGCTGCTTCGAATTGAATTAATTCACAATTAAGATAATTATAAGAATTTTAAAAATAAAAGAAAGTCTAATCAAAAATTACAAGTTAATACTAATAACGACACCGACACGGAAGGGGAATTTTATCTGCCCGTCCGGCGAGCTGTGCCCCTATTCACAGCCAAGGTCTGTCAGTGGCGTTATTAGAAACCTAATTCTAGATAGAAGTATAGAAATAAAGTTAGAAAAGTATAAATACGTCTTAATGTATACCTAACAAGGGGGCTCCGCCCCCTGCGCGCTTCGCTCGCGGGCAGGTTCGGCTACAGTCGAGTTGGCTCGACTCTGTGCCAGTCTCCATAAAATATAATATTGGTTATAAAAGAATTAGTAATTTTCTTCCGATTTAATAAAATCGTTACCCAAGAAACACCACGGGGAGGCCATTACAATTGTAATGTGGTAATTTTCCAAATATTTATTTCAGTTCAGTTACCTCAAACAATAAAAAAGTTTATCATACTGAGACTTGATTTTCGACAGATCGTTCCTATGGCAGCTATTTGATATAGTAGTCCGATTTCAACCAAATTTGATTAGGATGTATGAGACCATACCGTATGCATATTCTGTCAGTTTGGTTGAGATATCTCATACTAAACATTGATTTTCGACTGACTGTTCCTATGGCAGCTATATGATATAGTGGTCCGATCCAAATTTAAGAAATAATTTGATCTGCGCCCGGTAACCAGTAACCTACTAACCAAATTTGAAGTCTCTAGTTCTTATAGTCACAGATATCGACGCGTTCAAACACACGGACTGACAGACAAAAGGACATCAGACAAAACCATTATACCCTTTTTGACCATTTTCAATGAACACACGGTATAAAAATCGAAATTCTGCGAAAATTGTTGGCATTTGAACCATTGTACATACAGTGGCTCACAGCTTATTTCAACCAGCACGAAATGCATTTTTAAAAAGCATTTTTTAAAAGCATTTTTTAAAAGCTTCAAATACAACTAACTAAAACAAAAACCTAATAAAAAGTACTTACAGAAAATTAATGTTATCTCAACTCATAATTTGAAAATATTGAAAATTACTTGAACATTTTTGAGTTTTTGTAGAAATCAACTTTTTCAACTTTTTTCCTCGATTCGCGTCGGAAACGAAGAACATTTGGTTCTTTAGTCATGTGAAATTTTAAAAGTCCTGGTCCTAACAAGAGTATTGATACCAAGCTTGTCAGAATCGGACCATAAACACCCAAGATATATATTTTCAAAGAAATGAATTTTTGAACTCAAAAAGCGCAAACCAGGAATTCATTTTAGAACTATGGTTTCTTGGTGAAAACATTTTAGAATTGACCGAAGAATGTGGTTTACCATTTTTTCATTTTTTCGGGCCCATACAAATCGATGCACTCTAATAACTATATATTGGTAGTCGCCTTTCGCACCTTTCCTGATGCTTTCATTATTTGTTCATTGACTGCCGTAAAGTAAAGAAATTTGTATTGCTAATATTTGCCAACAAGAATTAAAGGTGATTAAATCGAACAGCTTGATTTGGTTTGGCTTGATTTGCGGTGATTGAAATCAAAGCCGAAGTGTTCTTGTAATTAAAAAATTCATGAGATGCCGGTAACAATGTTTTTATAAGCCGATCATTTTAAAAAATTCCGCAAAGTAGCATTTCGCAAGCCAAATCTTATGGCTTTAACTTCAAAATTGCTGTTGTTATTAGCTTAATTCATTTGCGATGACGAAGGGAGGCGAGGTTAAATTTTAAAACATACTTGATCTGTGTGCAGGATACGGAAGTATTGTCTCCAAATTTGGTTACCTTAACTTTTACTTTAATTCTTTGAGATCTAGGTGTTTAACCGGACGGACAGACATTGCCACAAGCATTTACAGCATGCTTGGGTACTGGGATGACAACAATAAATCTCGTCACTGACTGACACAAAACTGTCACCAACATATCAGCCGAAGCCGCTGACGCTGCAGCTGAAGCAACAAAGCGAATGTCAAGAGCAACAACAAAAGCCGTCGCAATTGCAACGGCAACTGTTGCTGTATCGAAAGCAGTGGCAAAATTTAATCACTGGGTATGAACAAGGAAAACCGACTGCTTACTAAAAAGCAACAAAAAACAAGAAAAAAGCATCATTGCTTGGCTACAAGATACCCTGTTCCAGTCCTTTTAACGGACATTCAAATTATTAAAAATTGTATTTAAAAATTGAATTAATTAAAATCAAAATTTGTAAAGTTAAGCATAAGCTTCTTTATAATAATTGTAATTTCAATCGTGTTTAGCATTAAATGTGACTAGTGCCATAATCATAAGTTCTTTACAACTTGTAGCACTAGGATGTTAAATACACTCAGACCAACATTTAATCGCACACCCTTTATTTTACTTTAACAGCTATGTAAGTCAAGTCTTCACAGTAAAAAAAATAAATTTGGGAAGGTCATGTAAATTCCGTTTGAGTGATACAAAACTTTCCTTAACCCATTAACTATCTATTGAAGAATTTGAATTTAAAAATAGTCTATTTATTAAACTTTTTTCCTCGATTTTTTACAAACAATATTTTGATGAAGAAAAATTCTTCAAACAATTCTAAGAGTGACTGCGAAAATGTTAAATTTTTCAATTTTCAATCTTTTTCCAAGTATTTTTTATGATTTTCTGAAAATTGCTAAGAAGCCACTTTTTGTGTGAAAAGTAGGGAAAAGGAGTTAAAATAGTAATTTTTAGCAATTTTCAAAAATCAAAAAAAATACTAGGAAAAAGATTTTTGAAAAAAATATATTTGAAATTTGTAAACAAAAAATTAAGAAATTACACCATCTTTTATATGAAAATGACTTAAAAAAATTTAAAAAATAAATGTTTACTTTCAAATGTTGTTTCTAATAATGAGAAAAAACTGTTATTAAGGCCAGACATAAATTTATTGATATTCAAAAATATGTTTATAAAAGTAAAATTTTATTTCATACATATGTATTAAGCTTGTAATATTCGTCAAAATTCATATACTGCCATGTTTTTATTTAACATTTCTTGTATGCTTGTAGGCTTATGCAGTTGTTTTATATTTTTCACAAGTCCCTTAACTATAAAAATTAAGAAAGCACTTGACAGGTGAAGCAGTGGAAAGACTCGATAAAAGAAAAAACTGCAAGCACATCTCTGAAGAAGCCCAACAAAAGTCACAATGTAGTACACATTTCGTATCAAAATTATAAGGTGCGTTTCATATTCATAAGACACTTTGAAATATCAAATTTCAACTTCAACCAAAATTAAAGAAAGCGTTTAAATGGTCTCGTAGAAATATATGATCTAATATTAATTGGTTATCTGTGAAGAACCGTTATTGGCGCCAGTTCTCATGCATTCAGAAGAACCGTTATCTTTTTTATGACATGCTCTGTTTTCTTTAATTTTTGCTGTTTCATAATGATAAGACAGTTGTTGAAAAATTGATTTTAGTGAACTTAAATGTAATGAGTTCGATTTTGTTTGATGTTTTTTTGATAATCTAATCTTTGTTAACAAATATGCAGCGAGGTATAATATTGTCGAGTGAAGATCAGGTAAAAATTTTGACCTTCAATGAACTTTGCTTATCATTATCTCTAATTTCGAGAAAACTTAAGAAAAGTCATCGACTACTTATCAGTAGTCCGATTTTTTTTTATAGAATTAACCTAAATTCGTTAATTTGAAGCTAACTGGTAAGAAACTTGCACTTTCTGCGTTAAATCTGTGAAGGATTATTGGTAAAAGTTGAAACTCATCCGTTTCTTGCTCCAGAAAGCGTGAAAACCCAAGATTTTTCGCACCCTACAGCTGAGAATGGATACTAAGTTCTCGAAAATGTTAAAAGAACCACATCTTATGCCACGTTACAAGCAGGCGTGGCTTTAATTTGCGGAAGATCGTCTCTCTACTGACAGGAACACATCAAGACATAAATCTGGTCCTTAAATTCCTCTGATTTACAATTTGTCTTTTCCAAATTATTTTTTCTGATGAAAAGATGTGGAATCTTGATGGTCCTGATGACTCCCGATTCTATTGGAGCGATTTTCAAAAGTATCCAATTTACTTTTCTAAACGAAATATGGTTGGCGGTTCTGTTATGGTGTAGGGTGCTTTTACATCGAAGGCCATGTTGGATTTACAGCTCACATCATCTCGAAAGCTTAGTACTCTCTGCAATTCTTGGCTATTGCTGCAGAAATTTGTTAATATTTGACCTAAAGTGTATGACAACAGTTTGAGATGAATTTCACTTAGCCGGAAAGTAAATACTCGTAGCAACGCTTTTCTCTGTTACGACACCAAATTGCAAAGTTCAACAACAAAAAAACAACAGCAATAGCCACAAGAGCAATAATAATATTTTATCGCATTTGGCTAAAATGAAATCAATACCAAATATACAAAATAGTATTCCAAACTGAAAACCTAATGCATAAAAAAAGTCAATGAAAAAACCAGTTCAGGCAGTTTCCTTCCGGAATCAATTATTTTTCACTTTGCTGTTTTGTTTCACGTTCATGGTCACATTTTTACGATAGCTGAGCGGTAAAAACACCTGCAACAAACAGTTGCCGCACTCTCGACTCAGTCAGTGTGTCAGTAGTAGATGCGGCAGCAGCAGCAGCAGCAGCAACGTTGCCTGCATCGTTGTCGTTGTCGTTGTCCATGACTAATTGCATGGCTGTCTACATACATTGCATTGGCGGGAATGTTGCCAGTTGCCAGTTGCCAGTTATTTTCTTTTTGTTGGTAAAGTGAAGTTAGGTTTTTGTGCGCTTTCTGCAATTTTACCCATATAATCTTGTTTTTCTTATTATTTTGGCGCAGTTTGTTTATAAGTACATTTTCGAGTTGTAAGTAGTTGTGTTTACTGCTGCTGCTGCTGCTGCCAAGTTGCGGTTGCTTCCCATTTTTTGCTATTTTTGCTCTTGTAACATATGGCTGCGGCTGCTTGTCTAACTCGGTTGGCAGGTAGACTTTTAGAAATTTCTATCCTCAATTTAACTTTAGTTTAATTGGGGAAATTCATTGTTTTTATTATTATTATTATTTTCCATTTCTGTACGCATTTGGCGAAAGTACACAGTCAGAGTTTACCAAACATTGTACAAGGTGCGACTCGTTCGATTTAATAATTATCTTTGCTCACTGATAAATTTACGAAATAGGCAGTAAGAACGAAAGTCTTAAGTTATTGTCCCAGAAAGTCAAATATGTAGGACAAACTAAGTTCACATGTATACATTGGTATACAAATTGTGATTCCCTATATCAATCCTATACTTTAAGTATACAATTGTACATTTCTCCACGCTCTTTACCGGCTCAGATAAAGTTCTATGATGGAGAACAGAGGGAAGAAGAATTTGCGAAGTTATTTTTTTTCTACTATTTGTATATTTTAACAAATTAGTAGATTAAAGATAGATAGACGGAGGACTTGATCATTGATATTTACTAAGAACATAAGTATTTGCTCTATTGTGTCGAAGGAGCCTCTTTGTAAATGTTACAAATGAAAATATGAAAAAAAAAAAACCAAACAATTACTTTGTATCATGCATTAACGATAACGATCAAACTATCTTGAGTGATCTACGGCTATCTCAAATAATATGCATGTGTGTCACATTATTCCGCATTTCCGGAATTTTCACTGTTACGGGCCGCAAATATGAAAGACTTAGGCAACGAATTCACTAGAAAACTTGCAACAATTTTCAAGCAGAGAGAAAGTTATCTTACACTTGATTGATTACCAACTTTCTACTCCTACGGATATTATAATATCTGCAATTTGAAATGATTCTGAACGACTACTCGTAGTGTTAGCAAAGAGTGTGAAAGAAGTAGATAGAGTGAGAGAAAGATGGTTACGAACATGTTATTAAAGCTGTTGAAATGTTCCAGAGCGAAAGCAGAACGTTTGAGTTTCTATGCAAAGTGAAGACAGCAACAATAGAAACAGCAGCTTCAAAGACAGCAGGCAAGAGAGCTGCTCAATGTCGCCCCTCGTGCTTCATAACAGATGTTAATGAACTTTACATGAATAAATTAATACGACAACGGCAGCAGCAGCAGCAGCAGCAACAGCAACAGTCGCTGCAATATCCGCCTTGCGCTGTTGTTGCACTCTTCCATAGTTTTGCATATGGCAAAGTTTTCTTTTGTTTTTCTTTTTGTTTTTTTTTTTATAGCTGCTGCTGTGCCAAATCTCAAATGTAGAACACGAGGGGGGCATACTGACACTGAGGCGGATGTGGCTTAGCTTCTGCTTCCTCTAACCTCTTATCTAACTCAGGCTTTGCTGCCGCTACCCTTGACTCCGACTCTGCACTGTGGACAATTTTTCCATTTTTCTGGCATTAATTAAAAATTAATTAGCTAAGTAAGCTTGTTTATTGTTTTTGCTTAAATGGTAAAAATAAAAATATATTCATATCTGCCGATAAGTACGAGTAAATTGAAATATCTGCAAACGTCTTCGATGCATCGATGCTTTCAAATTCATGGTGTGCAAAAGCACTCACGGAACTTTTACAAATACGCTCATAGCTTCGTCAAATATTCAATGATTTTCATTTTTTTTATTTAACGATTTTTGAAAGAAGAAACCATACTTGACTTAGCAGTTTTCAATTCCCTTATTAAAGTATTTTCTATGTAAACAAATTTTTTTTGTGTTTTTTTTTTTAATTTATTTTTCCATGACTTTTTTCCAAAAAAGTTGAAAAGCTCAGTTAAATATTCCTCGATTTTAATGAACTAAAAAGCAAAAAGCGTTAAATTAAATGTTTTTTGAAACCAAATACCAAAAGTAAGTTGCTTTCTACAAATTTAACTTTTTAATTTACGTTCAAAGTACGGTAAAGTCGCAAAAAACTGTAAAAATCCATATATTTTTACATACACCGTTAGAAAGGTCTTACTTGTCACTTTCCAACAATGTATTACAACTAATTGTAGAATGCATAGATTAAGACATAGAATTTTGTAACTCCATCAACCTCGAAAAACGGGTTTTTCTTACCGTAATTAAAAATTTCGATGTGCAAAAAAAATTCTAGTATCCCACAATGTTACACTTAACTATATTTACAACCTATGCTATGTCGCATCCCAAAAGTTTTTTTTGACTCTAGCACCGTGTTATGCTTAAATGCAAAAACTTTATGCTTCATCGAGTGATAAAAAACTCTTTGATTTTAGTGAATACAAAATTAATTCAAATTAAAATTCAAAAATTCGTTCGTTTGTTCGTTCGTTCTAGTGTCATTGTCAAAAATGTACCGACTATATTTAACCTGTACTATTTTATTTTTTTTTTTATAACAGACAGAAAAAGGCGATATAAGAGACTATAACCACAACTTTTAAATGCTAAAAGTTTTTTTTTAAATCCTGTGAAAAATAAAGCTTCTTACCAAAATTTTTGCCATTTAGATAGACAAAAATATTTAAGAAATATATATCTACACAAATACAGCAACTTCCGACTACCATCGGTTCGTACAAACTCAGTCCTGCAATAGCTAAGTTTAACAGCTGTTATGTAGTATCCAACTGTTAAATTAACGTTTCTGATATGTAAGATTAACAGCTGAATATTTTTTTTTTGCATGGTGATCAGAATTAAGTTAATCTGTATACTTATAAAAAATTTTGTTATTGCCAAAAAAAAAAAATGGGAAAATGTCCCATAGTGCTCTGCCGCAAGGCAATACTATATGCTGTATGTGGTGTGCTGTGTACTATATATGTGTGTGAGTGACCATCATACGCTGCGTGGGGCTCGAAATCTGCGATCAGCTGTTCAGGGGCTTCGAGCGCGCTCTCTGCAAGCTCTTTGTGTCGAGAGCGATCTCTCCCTCTCGTTTTCACTCTCTCTCTCTCTCTCTCCCTATCGCTGGTGATATCTCATGAGCCGACTCTTGAGTGATTTTAGGCTATTTTGTCTCAAACATGTTTGAGGTGGTTGAAGTTGCTGCGCTTATCACTTTTGAGAAGCGTTCGCGATGACCGCTCGCCATGACGAGTCGTCATTCGCTAATCCACCGTCATGGTGAAGGGATGTGCGATCCTGTGTTGAACTTGCAATCCGCAGATCTCTAAGTGAGTGACGCTCATAACAACATTTCTCAGTTGTATGCACAAAAATGGACAACATTGGGATCTTTATGATATCTCGGGTTATTGCCGATTTGGTCACATATGCATGAAATTGCTAATTAACTTATATTTTTTTATGAGCTGATCCAAAATATTCGCAAAAAATTCAATTTCAAAATGTCGCATAGTGATTATTATAGGGTGTTTAAAATAAAACTGCATTTGCAATTCAATTTTGATCCAAAGTCGCAATTTTAAAGGGCCAAAAGTATTGGTGTAAAAGACTCATAAACATATATCGATATATTTATCGTTTTTTTTTAAATCGATGTATATAAATATGTGTCAAGGCTGCAAACCGGTTCTGAGCCGAAACTCGCACAGGTTTTACGTTTGCTCGCTTAAAATTCTCAAATGGTTCTTGTTTGATTTCTATGAGGTGCTGCTTATGGGCACTGAAAAATTAAGACTACATTTAACAGGATAGTTTCAGTAGTTAGTCTTCACTTATTTTCATATTCACGATGTTGAATTTGACAATTTTCTTTTAGTTTTGGCATTATGATTAAGAACAATTCATACTTACAAATTAAGTGAACACGATTTCGATTCAAGTTTGCAATATGCTTAGATCAAGTATAATTTTATTAATTTTAGACGTTTTTGTACTCAGTTACAGAGACTAAAGGACCTGGACCAATTTTGAATTATACTTAAATCCAGTACAAGTTGCAAAAAATATGTTTATTATTAAAATAATAGACCTTAATATTTTGTAAGTTTAGTTTAAAAACATTTTTATAAAAAATGTTGCAATAGAAGCACTTATTTCGAGTGTGTTTATTTTCAATTAGTTTCATCCATTTAATTAATCTGATTTAAGCACGGACTTGTTTAATATCGAGACTTTCAATCCAGTTCATTTGATTCATTCTAATAATGTTTGTGGACCGGTCATTAGGTGGAAGCTTTACCGTATTGTAGGCAAGCTCTGTTCATCGTCTGGTTTAAAAGGGGTGGATTTTCTTGAGACCAACTTTCGGCACATTTTATCCCATTCATTTTCAGAATTTCAGTATAAGCAATGCTTGCCCAGTCGGCCCTCAGTGACAATCATCAGAGCTGAATATTGAAGCCACAACAAATACATTTCCATTACCATGCTAAACTTTGGGCATTAGGTTACAAGCAGTACACTCCTGTCACAGAAAAAGTCTGGTTCCAATAGAATACTCTTTACTCTTTTTCTTTAAGTACAACTCAGCATTGTGCAGTATTCACCGTACTAGTTTCTAGTGAACTTCTTTTCCAGTCTTATCCATAATCTCTAATAATATTTAAGTTGAAGTTACTTTGGGCTTTTCCTACATTTTTGTCCAATTCAGTTCATTTACAATAGAATTTCGTGGACGATGAAACGCTTAGCAGTTTATGCCGTTATGTCACCAAAAAGTACTTTTTATAATGCTGCAAATAGTTAATTAATTTCCTATCGTATTTGGCTTAGTTATTCTCGTCAATGTAAAGTTATTTTTAACAGCTTTAAAGTTTCTGTAATTCTTAAAATCTATTGTTGATAAAAACTCAATTGAATCCAATAAAAGCACTTTGTATCTGTTCAATCTGTTCGATCTTTGCTCAACAAACGAACATATTTTGTAGCTCACTTAATTTTTTCGTTCAACTGAGACACTTTGACAAGTACAATTTTTAAATAGTGTGAAAGTATGTGAAGACTGACTACAGAAATGATCTTGTGAAGTATAGTCTTTTAAATAGTGTCTTTTATATTTATTTTTTATTTTTTTTCCATAAAGTACGTGAAAAAAACGATGGCTGATATTATATAAATCATTTAACTCGCAAAGAATATGGTTATTACTACCTATTATATATTAATTTAATGCCCTTTCCTCACTAATGTACATTTTATAAAAATATCGGAGCTATCGATAAGTATGCAACTGTCTGTCCTCATAGCATAGCATTTGCATTTAGCATTTATAAAACATTTGTGATTTGTTTACAAATTCGTTTGACAACTGAAATTAAAAAATACGAGTAAGCAAACGGAAGGATTTTAAGAAAATTTTGCTGCTTAAGACAGAATCACAGAATCAGACAAAACCATTCAGATAAACCATTGCAAAGGGAACCGAAAGTGAAAACACCATTTCATTGAGCTCTCATTGAAAAAGGGGTTACCGAAGCTCTCTATGGGTTGGGATCGTCTGTGGAATAATGAGAATTTGAGACAACGTAGTTATAGTATGGTGTCAGCGCAACTAGAGCAAGAGTCAGGAATTCTTAGATTCTAATAATTGATTATTGATAAAAACAACAACAATTCAACGGATACTTATAAATATAAGAATATTTACCAATAAGCACTACTTTTTTATTTATTTTTTTTTTTAGTTAACTTCAATGGGAAACTATAACGATTAATAATAATTGTTGCGATACAATGTGTTATGTTGACTCATGTAGCCATAAGGGTCAGTTTTTGATTGCTTTTGTTGTTAACTGCAGTATTTTATCATTACTACATTCTTCATTAAATTAAAAATAAAGTTCAGTACAGTTTAAAATTTGGCGGTAGAAGTTGAGAAATCCAGTGATAGTACATTCTTAAATTTAAAAACACTCTTAATATCGATTGAATTCCGATGAATATCGCATTGATTTTTGAAAATGTAGTTACATTCCTCAGAAATGTACATTAGTGAGAAAACGGCATTAATCTGGCATTTTGCTTCCATTTTATAAAGAATCTTCATTTTAAAAAATATTACCAGCTGTGACATTTAAAGAAATGATAACTTTGATAGCCTTAAAAGTTTCATCAAAACGTTTTCATAAATTCTATTACAATTTGTTTGACAGGCGATGGGGGATTTAAAATTGTTGTGTTGTGACGAATATGTAACATATAAAACATGGTTCTGACCAGTATTCCGGTTGGATTTTGACAAAACTCGCTAATAATGGTTTTTTGGTCGCTGATTACGAATACAGTTTTTACATTAGAATTGCGTAAAATCGGACAACATTTCCAGTTCATTCAGCTAACCCACAAAAGTATGCTATTGAATCAGACACGGCAATCAGTCAATTTTGCAAATAATAATTAACTTATTGAAAATGTTGATGGGAATTCTTAAAACTATAGAATTAGCTGCTAAGAATGAAAATGAGTGACAACATTTTTGAAAGTTTCAAGTTTTTAAATACTTTAGATCCCATCCCGCCACGTTGGATTCTTTCTACCACACAAACTTTTTATTGCCAATAACAATCTAACACCAATTTTTTTTTAATTCTGGCACCTTAGGCTGTCCTGCCGCTCTTATGGGCAGCCACATTTTGAAAACCGCTCACCAATAAAAACATAAACCTAAATTTTGGCGCAAGCTTTTTTCCGTTTAACTAAGCACATACCATATACGAGGGCTGCTATATATATTTCTGGCCTAATAATGAAAATGCGAATATTTATCATCAAAAATTGTTTTATTGTTTTTCAAAGTATTCTCCAGCCTGATTTATACACTTTTGCATGCGCTCAAACCAATTGTCGAAGCACTTTTTCCACTCCGATTGAGACACCTCCAAAACATGGTTTTTGAACGCTTCAACAGCATCTTCTGGGCACGAAAATCGTTGATCACGCATTTTTTTCTTGATGTGCGGGAATAAAAAGAAGTCATTGGGTGCCAAGTCAGGGCTGTACGGCGGATGACCCATCAATTCGACGTTTTGGCCGGTCAAAAAGGCGCTGGTTTGAGCCGATGTGTGAGAGCTCGCGTTGTCATGGTGAAGAATGATTCGTCTTCTCTTGTTTGTTTTTCGAATTTCTCCGAAGACTTCAGGCAAACAAATTGTGGTGTACCACTCAGAATTGACCGTCCTTCGTTGCTCAAGCGGAACAGTCGCCACATGACCAGTTTTGCCGAAGAAACAGGCGACCATTTGCTTCGAAGTGCTTCTTCCACGAACAACTTTCGTTGGATTTGGCTCGTCTTCGAAGACCCACACGGTCGATTGTTGTTTTGTTTCGGGCTCATACGCATAGATCCAAGATTCGTCACCTGTGACGATCTTATGAACATCTTTTGAAGCACCGCGATCGTATTTTTTCAACATTTCTTTGCACCAATCGACACGAGCCTTTTTTTGAGCGATTGTCAAATTGTGCGGGATCCAACGACAACAAACCTTTTTTACGGTCAGGTGTTTATGTAATATCGAATGTATGCTGGTGGGAGAAATGCCCAAGGATGCCTCTATCTCCCGGTATGTCACATGACGATCTTGCATTATTAGTTCACGCACGGCATCAATGTTCTCTGGCACAACGGACGTTTTTGGACGACCTTCACGGAATTCGTCGTTGAGCGAACTGCGACCACGATTAAATTCGTTATACCAGTTTTTCACGGTGCTATAGGATGGTGCTTGATCGCCATACAAAGACTTAAGTTCATCGATGCACTCTTGTCTGGATAATCCACGTCGAAAGTTGTGAAAAATGATCGCACGAAAATGCTCACGTGTCAATTCCATTTTTTTAACGGAATTGAATTGTTCAAAGCTCTGTAAGTTTAACAATTCACGATTAAATGACAACACGTTCTGAGTGATGTTATGCTAAAAAATGTCAACATTTCCAATGGAAATATCAGATTGCACCTGGCAACACTTATTGTTGCCTAGGCCAGAAATATATATAGCAGCCTACGTATATATTGTATATGTACTATATACTATGCATAAATATGAATATAAATTTCGAGTTTTTTAAACAACCAACTAAAAGTATTAGCAACGGTTTATCATTGCTTTCGGACTGACCACCAATTTTATTTTATGTTAAAATACATGTCTGCAAATTTAAATGATGAATTTTATGAACAGATGCAAAGCAATTTTTTGAGTTTTTATCAACAAGAGCTTTTAAGAATTATAGAAACACTTTAAAGCTGTTAAAAATAACTTTACATTGACGAGAATAAGCCATATACGATAGGAAATTAATTACTTTTTGGTGACATAACGGCATAAACTGCTAAGCGTTTCATCGTCCACGAAATCTATTCTATTGTAAATGTACTGAAATGGATAAAAATTTACGAAAAGCCCAAAGTAACTTCAACTTTACTAATATTAGAGATTATGGATAAGACTGGAAAAGAAGTTCACTAGGAACTAGTACGGTGAATACTGCACAATGCTGAGTTGTACTTAAAGAAAAAGAGTAAAGAGTATTCTATTGGAACCAGACTTTTTCTGTGACGAGAGTGTATTGCTTGTAACCTAATGCCCAAAGTTTAGCATGGTAATGGAAATGTATTGGTGTGGCTTCATTATTCAGCTCTGATGATTGTCACTGAGGGCAGACTGGGCAAGCATTCTTATACTGAAATTCTGAAAATGAATGGGATAAAATGTGCCGAAAGTTGGTCTCAAGAAACTCCACCTCTTTTTAAGCAGACGATGATCAGAGCTTGCCTACAATACGGTAAAGCTTCCACCTAATGACCGGTCCACAAACTTTATTAGAATGAATGAAATGAACTGGATAAAAAGTTTCGATATTGAACAAATTGAACAAATTAAATGGATGATACTAATTAACAATAAAAATACTCTAAATTAGTGTATTTATTGCAACATAATTGCACAGGGTATGCCCATTGAAAATTCTCAAGAAAGGGTATAATAGTTTTGTGAAATGTAACAGACAGAAGGAGGCGTGTCAGACCCCATAAAGTATAAATATTTTTGATCAGTATAAACAGCCGCAGAAACTACGAGCAGACTACGAGCCCAAACCCCAATTAATTCGTACTGCACGCTTTCTTACGCGTGTGCCATGTTTAACATAACATACTATATCGCTTTTCAGAAATTTTATGGAAGGATAGTCCAGTGTCAAAGTATGCTTCAGCTTTTGATTGTTCTTTCAAAGATAAAACGGTTCCTCTTCCCATATTGTGGGTTTTTTTTGTGATAACTTCACAAAAAATTTGGTTACTCTGATTGCCAAAACATCTGAGATGGGGTCGCTAATCTGATGACGCAAAATAAGTGCCAACTGGCAAGCTCCTATCGGAGCAGGACTGACAAAGATAACTGTTTGTTTCAATTCAAATAATGACAGTTCTTATTGGAGTTTATTATTGTTTGAAGCGAATAAAAAAAGGTGGGTCATCCTTTTATACACACTCACTCGCAACTTAATTCTTGATTCGACCCAACTACGTCCGTATCTTTCTGGCGCTCGATGTTACTTTTCCCTTATTTATTCCGCAGTATTTCCGTCTTTCCTACGTTTAAAATTACAGTGAAAAAAACAGTTAAAACAAGTGGGAAAGGCTATAGTCGAGCTCCCGACTATAGGATACCCGTTTCTTATTTAAATAAATTTAAAATATTTTTAATTGCATACTTTTAGGCTCTTACATTGCTTAAATTTTGTATATACACTTTATAGGGTCGGAGATGCTTCCTTCTGCATACATTGCAACGAATACAATATCCCCTTTTACTTATTTTTTAAGTAACGGGTATAAAGACAGTCAAATGCAAACCGCAAAATAATCAAATAAATTAATATGCCATTTCAGCAGACACAACCTCATCATCCTCCTCACCATTTGCAAAACACCAAATTATATGTGCGCAAAATGATTTACAAATGCAAACAACGCCCACTTGAACTCAGGCCTTCCTCCGCCCTAAGCCTTTAAAATTTGCAATTGACCCAACAGCTGGCTATAAATACAACGGTAAATTTGGTTACAGAACTGTAATACAAAAAGCAAACAGCCAACACTGACAAGAGACGGACACAAGGGACACGGCTTAACAACTTCATAATTGCCCTCAAAGTGACTATAAAAACATAAGGAAGACCAATCGAAGTCACACATTGAGTCGCCCAGAATCCGAGGATGGCCCGCAAAAACAACAATAAAATCAGCAACAACGACGGCCCAACAATTCAAATAGGCCATACATTTGTTTTTATTTCTGCACCAACAAAAAACTTGCCGAGGGAGTCGTGTATACTAGGGCGGGTCAATTTGTTTCCCAAAAATCGTCCACCAGAATCGTAATCTACGATGAATTCTAAGATATTTTCAGGAAGAAACTATATGTCTAAAATCAAATCCTAGCCTCCGCTGAGAAGCATGAAGATTTCAGGTTACGGTATTTAAGGTATTAAAAAAAAAATAACACATTTTCCAATAATGTTGAGCCTTATTCTAAATTTTAAATTAACCAAAACTATTTTTTTTTAATTCGTTGAAATTATCCGAGCAAGCCATGAACAATGGCTTTTATGGAAATTAGAGGCAAAAGTCTGTAACTGTCTAACGAAGTGAGAGATCGGTCTGAAAATTGAAATATATATTCTTGACATTTGTAAAAAATTGTTGACAACAAATTATAAGTGGGCGTGGCATCCCAAACAAATAATCTGTGAGTTTGGTTGAGATATCTTAAGAAACAAAAAAGTTGTTCATACTATAGGTTATCTTGCATCTGATTGTTCCTATGGCATCTATATGATATAGTGATCAGACTTTACCCAAATTTCGTCAGAATGTAAGAGACAAAATCAAACATACAATCTGTTAGTTTGGTTGAGATATCTTAAGAAACAAAAAAGTGTTTCATACTAAGCATTTCCGTGACCTTTGACCCCGAATTTGACCCACTTACAGGTCGAATTTCGCAAAACGCCGTCTTATTGCACGATGAAATTATTTCATCTATGTTGTATGTAAATTTAAGCTTTCTATTATTTACCGTTTGGGCTACACGTTGATGTGTCAGTCCGTCAGTAAGGAGTCAGTCAGTCAGTCATGACAAAGAGTTTTATAAAAGTACATAAACTAAGATAAGACGGCTTTTATGAAAGATCAAGCTGCATGTGAGTCAAATTCAGGGCCAATGTTTGCACTACAAAGGAAAAGTATGAAAAGCTTTGTTCAAACGCAAAGACTGTGTGTCACAGTACCGATTTCACGGTGCTACAAAAAAAAATCAAAATGAAACTTCTGGGATGGGACATATGTTTTCGATAGGATTCAAATCTGGGGAACGTGCTGGCCACTCCAAAGGTTAAATTTTCCTTGTTTGAAACCACTGACGACTGGCTCGTGATGCATGTATAGGGACATTATCCTGTTGGAAATTTGATCCTGGCTCCGGCTGGTACTCTTAAAAGCTTACAAGGACTTTATTTAGCAAGTTTGTGTAACCTTCTGATTTCATTCTTCCAGTAATTTTGGAAATAGGGGCCCTATTGTAAAAACTGAATCGAGCCCAAAGCATCAACGATCCATCTCTACTGTTTCTCTTTGTTTTTAAACTATGCCAATAATAACACTGTGATAGTTTTTTTCAAAAAAATAATATTGTAAATTGTATGCTTAAATACATAAAACTTATTAATTAAACATGTTAGATACACAGATTATGTGTATATTACCAAGTATTATTAATTTAACAATATTGTGAAAATTAAGTAAAAATATATTTTTTGGGTACCCTTAAATTTTTTAATATTTAATTTTTTCGTCAAGATTTTTATGCTAAAGCTTCTTAGAATAACAGGACCTTCATTTTGGTATACGTATCAGATGGGAAAATTCGGTTGCAAGACAACATGAACGAAAAATTAAAAAAAAAAAATGGTAAAGATTTGATTTTGTTGACATATTGACCCAAACGACCACTAAACTTAAATTTAGAGGAATGATGTGTTATCAAAACTTGTAGAATTTATTATTTCAAGCAACTTTGGCAAAGAAACTTTATAAAAAAAACCATTTTCTTACAAGTTAGAGACTGATGAAGAATGTCCTATTTTCTTAAAAATTGCAAACTTGGTCGAAAACTTCGCGAAAAAATTTTGTATGAAACCATCATTGTAACTCAAAAAACTAATGATGCAGTTCGATTCGTCGGATCTGAAATAGGGGGAAACCGTTGAAAAAGGTCATGTCTTTTTTTTCGACTTGCACAGTGTAATTGAAACCATCGGGCCATCCAGATTAAATTTGTTTTCATCCGATAAATTCACATTCTTATGTCCACGCCATATGGTTTCTTGCTAAATCCAGCCTTGCTAATGTATGGGATTTAGTGTGAGCTGTCTTCGACTTAATTTTCTTTTAATTTTGACGGTTATTGCTCGATCAAATTTGCTGTGCTATTATTGGAAATTGCATTTCAGTTTTAATTTAAGATCCAGTTGCGTTTTTCTTTAAGCCGCAGCGAATATTTGCTGTATTACCCTTTGGAAATTATTTTCGATTATTGTTGTAGTTTTTTTTTCGTAGTTTTCCTTTAAATTGATCACGTTATCCACTGTTGAGGCTGAACGGTTTAATTTCAATGCAATATTCCGGTTGGACACACCAGTATCCTTGTAAGCAAGGTCCTTAGCAACTTCTTTGGATGACAGTGCACTATGGGGTATTTTACCGAAAATGTGTCATTTATTAATAACTCGTAAACTAAGCAAGATATTTTGATGATATTTTTTTTCTAGTGTTATACAACCATTCGAATTTTATTGAAAAATTGGGCGTGGCACAATCTCCGCCCCCTATTTTTTTTTATTTTTTTTTTTTATTGGTAGCCAGTAAGTTCATGTTTTGTATTGCAACTAGCAAGCCTTGACCTAATATATTATTAGCAATATAAAAAAACGTATTTGTTGGACATCGAATGTTTTAAGACCTCTTAGACAGTTGTAAGCATAAAATTAAAAAAAAAAAATTAGGGGGCGAAGATGGTGCCACGCCCACCTTTCCAAAAAAATTTTATGGGTTAGCATAGCACTAAAAAAAAAACCGCATCAAAATATCTTGCTTAGTGTACGAGTTACTAATTAATGTCTCAAAAACAGATCAAATTCTCCATACGAAAAGCTAGCAAATCAGCACTGAAAAATTGTGAGGAATAGTGCTAAAAAAATAGATTGGGAAAAAGGCGCACCGAGGCGCACCTTGAGATAAACTATTCTGAATAGAGAAATAATGACTCTACAACATGGACAAAAACTCACATTCAACAATTTTCAACAATTTTGTTAAACTCTTTTTAAAGTTCAACTTTACTATCCAAAATTCGACATTGACACCACTTGCTAAATAAACAAATAAATAAACAGTCACGTACAAAAACAACAATATACTAGCATTAACACGTAACATAAACCAGAACAGTTGACATCCATTTCAAATTCGAATTTATAAAAGGATTCTTTATGTTGTGTTTCAATTTGAAAATGCACTTCAATTTTGCACTAAACAAAAGCACTCGGTCAACGGTTGAAACAGCTGACTTTAACAGCCGTTATCTTAACATTCGACTGTTATGTTAACATTTTTGGTATGTTACATAACAGTTTGAAGAGTTTATTATATGTTAGCATTAAAAAACCATACATTTGCATACTTTTGAAAAGTGAATAAAAGACACATTTTCGGTAAAATACCCCATAGTGCAGTGTCGTGCCGTTTCCCATTTTGAATTCGCAATGAAAGCCCGCGTTTTTCGGTTATTTTATACTCATTAATAGGCTTAGCACTTTAAATTATTCTTGACAAAATTGATTTGACTTAACAACATTCATCGGGAACAGCTATAAATGCCTTTAATAAAATTTCGCATCAAAAGTTGCAACAAAACAGAAAATTCAGCAAAAACAATCTGAAATGTAACGGTTAATGCATTTTTATATACCCTGTGAAAATGGTCAAAAGGGGTATAATGGTTTTGTGTGATGTCCGTCTGTCTCTCCGTCTGTTTGAGCCAACCGATCTCACAGACTATAACAGCTAGAGACTTTAAGCTTTGTACGTAGGTTCCTGAATACCAGAAGCAGATAAAGTTTATTTTTAAATTTTGATCGGATCACTATATCATATAGCTGCCATTGGAACGATCAGTCGAAACTCAAGTTTTAGTATGAAAAACTTTTGTGTTGTTTGAGATATCTCAACCAAACTGACAGAATATATGTACATCTGGGGGGTCTTTTTATAATGACCAAATTTGGTTCAAATCGGTCTACTATTTATATAAAATAGCTACCATTGGAACGATTAATCGAAAATTAAGATTTAGTATGCAATTTTTTGTTTTTTTGGAGATATCTTAACCAAACTTACAGATTGGGAATTTTGTATTGTCTATCGGTGTGCCAAACACAGGGTATTCTACAGTCGAGCACAAAGCGAGCAGTAGGTGGAGCCCCCTTATTTTTTTTTTTGAGATATCTCAATCAAACTCACTGATTGGAAATTTTCCATTGTCCTTGTACATTAAGATCGAATTTGGCTCATATCGGTTCACTATGTAATATAGCTGCAATAGGATCAATTGATCGATATTCAGATTTAGCTTTTAACTTTTTGACTTATCACGACCAGATTCACAGATTGGGAATTTTCTATTGTCTTATAGATCCTGAACAAATTTGGTTCAATAAATCATATATAGTAGATGTCAAATACTCGACTGTATGGGGCGGAGTCGCCTTGTTTTTTAAGAATATTTAAGCCCAATTTACACGGTCGGTTTCCGACGGACACTTTTTGACCGATGGAAAATGTTGCCATTCAACAAGCACCAAAAAATACCAAAAAATGTCATTCTCACATGTAAAGTTTGCTTCGATGACAAACCGACGCTTTAAAATTTTCCGTGTTCACACGAGACCGACGATTTATTAACGTAAAGTGTCGGTCGGAAACCGATCGTGTAAATGGGGTTTTAATCTACACAATTTAATATCGTTCGTCACCAAAAATGGATATCAGAAAATTTGGCGCACCTTAAATAAGAAAAGTAGTTTATACTAAAGGTTCATTTTCTCTGAGATCGACTTCTTTACAGACGGAACGACCTGTTATAGTTAAGTAGGTTAATAGGTAAGTACATAGATATTCAATTGGCATTAAATGATAAAGATATTCACAAGGAAATGTATTGAAAATGTTAATAAAAAATCTACGAATCTTAGCCAGAATTTACGTTCAGTGCGTCCGTTTAGAACGGTCCACTTCACAACTATTGGTATAAGGCAGTGGTCGGCACCAACACATTCATATGTTTGCATTGCGTTAGTGTGCATTTTTGTTCGCCTAACAGCGGAATAACAGCGACGTAACAGAAACAAATCGCAGCAGCGACGCATAAGTGAGCGTACGTGAGCGGCAGCGCAGTAGCTACGCAAGTTTCCTATGCATACGGGATAGGGCCGTGCCGAGCCCTGGTGTAAGGGCAGCTAGAGCACCAATTTGAACGTTTAATGCAGCTATCGGCACGGCCCTATCTCGTGCGCATAGGAAATTTGCGTGGCGACTGCGTTGCCGCTCACGTACACTCACGTACACGTCGCTGATACGATTTGTTTCTGTTACGTCGCTGTTATTCCGCTGTTAGACGAACAAAAATGCACACTAACGCAATGCAAACGCAATGTCCCTCCTCATCGAAAAAATTAAATTTAAATTTTACTATGCAACCCTCGTTTAACACCAGCCTTTCAAAGTCAGCTTTTAGTGCCACGCGGTGTCTGCATGTGGTCCGATTTAAAAATATCTATATGTTTGCCAGTCTCTTATTTTTAAATAGTTTGGCGAATTTAAATAATTTAAAATGGAAAATTAACATCAAGGTATGTAGAAAAGAGTTATATATGTGTTTAATCATATGTGCTTTTGTTTCGTTATGTTTTCAATGTTTTTAATAAACCATAATTTTGTCGAATTTAACCTCAATATAGTTGTGATTCATGGAGTAAGATACACGTGGATTGTAAAAAGGGCTTATGTGGTAGTATGCGTTATTATGTATATATTTATGTTGAGTTTAAATCATAAGCGGAATTTTGCGGTTTTCCGAAATACTCCAGTAGAAGTGGATGTGCTTTTATGCTTGAAATTTGGATTTTTCCCAGGAGTTAGATGGGGAGGGGGGTAGGAACACGGTCAAATGAAAAAATAAAAAAAATTATAAATTCTAGTTTAGTCCGATTAGCAATCATGCAAAGCTTGAAATATTTTCCTTTATATTGAAGCTATTAAGAAAATAAATATATTTTTCAATGAGTCGTGGATAAAGGGATAAGTCAAACTAAAAAACAGAAAAAAATATAAATTTTACTTTATCCTAACTTAGATTCATGCCAAGTTTCAAGTCTCTACATTACATTACGATTTTAAATAAATATATTACACTTTTTTCACATAGCCGGATGGGGAGGGAGAGGTGAAGGCTTGGTTCAAATCTAAAAAAATAAATTCAAAATTCGATATTTGTCTGCCTAAGGTTTGTGCCAAATTTCAAGTTCCTAACTTTATATTTAGAGGTTTTTGCCAAAAAAACGGGAATTCCGCCCAATGTGCAATGTATCGAAAAATTTGGTATCGCTGTAAAATATGAAAGTAACGTCATGAGCATCGATTGGTTTTCATCGATACACTGAAATACTTAAAGCTAAAATTATTGAAAAAATTCCTTTACAAAAATCGGTGTTACCGACATCACTAATAAACAACAACGCATACTGATGGGTGTTGTTGTTTTTGTTTTTTGTTGCTGCTGATGACAAGCACATTCATATTTTTCAACTTTCGGAGATGCTTTCACTTCCATACCAACAACTTGGTAGTTGCTGTTGCTTATGTAGCCCATGAACTTCTTCCGTATGCAGCAGAAGCATCACCAACAACATTTACAGAAATAACAGCAACAACATTGATTTGCATATTGCGATTGCAGTTCTGTTGTACAGCTGTTCACTTTTCACTATTGTTACTATTTATTTGTATAATATACGACAACAAATAATTGATTGTGAAGTAATATGAAGGTGCCGAAATAAATTAATGGAGCCACAGCAATCCAAACCATCCGAAACCTGACCTTTTTAAACAGATTTCTGGTTGATATCCTGTTGGTTTGGATGCCAGTCTTAACCCTGATTATTTTGATGCAAAAGGGGTGAATAAGTGATACAAAATTCATAATATTTGTAATAATCTTACAATCATCCGTAATAACACAAATTGTGTAAGCATAACTCGGCTTTTGAGTCTGTATGGTAATCTTAATAGAATAATAGTGACATATTTTTTTGTGGTGAACGGGGGAAAAAGCCTTCAACATCTCGCATTGCCGTCGTATGTGGTATGTGCGGCTAGCCCTAATAAAAACTCCCCTTCTCAGACCCATTTTCACTTTTAGAAAAGCATTCGAAGTACTTCAAAGTGGAGCCTATTTTGCACTAAACATATACGTAGATTAAGGCACATGAGACTCCCCTGTTACATCCTAATAATAATATAAGTATTAATAATATTTCAAATAATAATCATAGTAAAATGATAATAATAATAATTATAATAATAATAATCATAATAACAATAAAAGAAATCGAAGCAACAGCGAAATGTTATCATTAACATAAATAATGGTGAAAAATGAAACATACATACGTACGTACGTACACAGAGGCACAACACTCGAGCGCTGCTGTGTATGTGTGTGTTTGTGTGTGTGTGTGTTTGTGTGTTTACAACACACATTTCAAAAGTCGGTGACTGTGGCACTGAGTTAGTAGTGCGTTAAGTCAACGAACGCTGCCGCGCAGACGTCGACGATGGCCGCGATGGCAGCGGCAATAGCAACAGCAATATGAGCAGCGGCAGCAACCGCGTCGATGCTAGCGTTGGCAGCACTTCCCTCTCTCGCTCTCTCTGTCTCTCTCTGTCGGTGGCAGCTAGTCGACGCACACTGGGACCTCAGCCCGAAAAACGTGAGCGACGCTGCCGCTGCTCAAAATCCGCGTTTTGGCAGCAGCAGCAGCAGCCAAAGCAGCCAAAGCAGCAGGCCACGTTTGCATGGCATCGGCATCGGCATCGATGGACGATGACGGCGTCGTTGTCGTTGTCGTTCCCGATGCCGTCGTAATGCAAACGTAAACGCACTTATATTTCGGCGTTTTGGTTGCTTTCACAAACGTTGCATGTTGCTCGTAGTGCTGTTGCTGTCGACGCGGCGTTGCTGCCGGCTTCGCTGCAAAAGTGTGACTTTTTTTTTATATTTTTTTTGGCAAACTGACAAGTTTATTGAACTTTTCACAGTTCTCAGGTCCCAGGTCGTCGTCGGAATTGTCGAAGTCGTCCATAGAGCAACGCGGTCGCCGTAGGAGGGCTCGCAGACTTTCTCCTCAATCGTCATCAATTTAACAGTTTGTTTGCATTTGTCTTTGCCTACTTGTGCCTCTGTCTTTATCATTGTCATAGATTCGTTAATTACTTTAGGTAATTATTATAAGTTGACCTATTAAATACTTCAGTCACATTTGTTAAATTACTTATACTAACACTCTTCACACAAACCTGGTCGATTTTAAATAATTGTATTTTTCGAAATTGGATCTCATTTTAAACAAAAATTATGAAATATATTTTTTATCACGTATCTTTGACATCTTCTTGAACTAGGTAAAACTTTGTAGCAACCAGATAGTTACTTTTACTAAACCTAAACCTAATTTTATACAAAAATTATGAAATATATTTTTAATCACATACCTTTGACATCTTCATGAACTAGGTACAACTTTGTAGCAACCAGATAGTAACTTTTACCAAACCTGCCTTTTGTGATACAAATGGGGCGCCACATAAAATAAAATGTCTTTACATTTTTTTTCTATAGCTAGACCTTTTTTTTATTTTTTGAAACTTCTGTCAATTTGTATTTCTTTAGAACTCCGAGACTGTAACTGTTAGAGCAACAAAATTTGGTGCTAATGATCCTACGCTGTGCTTGCAGATGCAGAGACTTTTAGAATTTTGCCACGGCCCACCCCCCGGAAATTGAATAAAATTAAAAAAAAAAAAACAAGAGCAAAAGCTACAACAGTTCTGGCCGATTATCGGAAATTTCAACACTATCAATTAATATAAAGAGTAATTATTTGAGCCAAAGTTGGTTTTTCGGATATAAATATATCTAGAAAAATATTAGAGATTAAGCAACCGTATTTGGTGACAATACTCCAATGTTATGTACGTAGATCAAGTTGTTCTTTAGAGTTTTTAATCTAACAGCAATTACTGCAGAGAAAAAATCAGCTGGAAAATCTACAGACGAGTGCACTCGGCAGTAGGATACCCTGCGCACTTAGAGAGCCTTAAACTCGTTTAGATATATTCATATACATATAAATAGATGTACAGACACGACATCTTCCTAAGTTAAGTGTGTGATCCATTCGTGGTTAGTGTGACCAGTATTTACCAAAACAAAATTATCAGGTGTGCTACGGAAATCACAAGAAATATCGAATTCGAAAAATTTCACAGTGCCACAGAACTTCGAGAGATTTAATTTTTTTTAGCATGTTCACCAACCTTTTCGAACTAGGCTGCTAGGGTTGGCCCCTTCTCGTATTAAATTTTCCAAGGGATTGTTTAGCAACTTTTTTAAGTTTATCATTGCAGAATAATAGGTTTTTATTTTTATTTTTTTTTTATTAATATAATTTAATATATTTATATAATAATTCATATTGTAAAGCTTAAAAAATTTAAAAGTTATTGTCGCGACAAACAATAAAAGTTACTCGACAACTCTAAATTTTAAAATTCTGACAAAAAATGTGACATTATTCTCATGGCATCGGACGCCAGCGGATTGAGCGATGATTTCGTTTCCCTCAAAAAATTTCAGCTGAGTTGACTGTGTGACAGTGAAATGAAATTCAAGTGGAAGAGATTTCCGTAGCACACCTGTATAAAATTAAAACACAAATGATGAAAGCCTACACAAGTCAAAGCAAGGGGGCTTCGTCCCCTGCTCGCTTCGCTCGCGGTCAGGTGCTCGGTTAGCACATCCTCGCAGCCCCATTATGAGTGCAAAATCTCAAGGCTATACACTGATAAAAAAAGGATCGAAAATCAAGATTTTGGTCTCAGAACTTAGAACTTTGGTCTAAAAAATGCGTCGAGAACATGAAAATCTTGAAGTAAGAAAACACATCTTGATTCTAAGAACATTTCCATTAAGACCAAGTTATTATTTTTAAGATCATAAATTCTTATATTTTCAAGACCACGAATCTTAGTATAAGAATAAAACTAATTATTTTTTTAAGATTATATGTTCTTATTTATAGATCAAAAAGTTTTGAGTACTCAAGACATAAAATCTCAAATAAAGATTTGGCTTCTTAACATTTTAATAAGAATGAAGTAATTTTTAGTTAACTTGAGGTCTAGTAATGTCAATATGACACTAACCAACAAACAACAACACACAAAACACTTGCAGAAAGCAATGAGCATGGCTCGGTATACAGCTGTTTCAAGAGATGCCAATCTCTATCATCAGTACCGTTGTGCTGACTTGATCATCTTTGGGAAGCCAGAACCAGTTGTGAATTCTAGGTCTCAAAAAGATCTTAGATCTAAGATTTTTATTCTTATATTAAGAACTTAAGATTTTTTAGAATAATATTCTTAGTTTTAGTAATTTGGTCTTAAAATGGTCTTATATTAAGAACAAAATATTTAAATTTGAAAATTTTATTCTTATATTAAGATCTTACGATTTTCAAGATTAATATTCTTAGTTTTAGCAACTTGGTCTTAAAATATTCTTTTTTCAAGAACAAAATATTTAAGATGAATGTTCTTGATTTTAGAAAGTGGTCTTTTTTTTCAGTGATCCTTCCAAAATTCTAAAAAAAAAAAAAAATACGTTGACATGCGTCAACATTCTATGAGTATTGTCACCAATTTTGGTTGGACTCTAATAGTCTCGGAGATAAATGTGTTTAAGAGGCAAACAAAATACCAACTTCCTCGAATCTAATAACTCTTGTACCCTTTTTGGGCACCGAGCTAATGAAGTAACGGTTATCTTATTGTTGGGGACTCATATAATATATCGCGTTCTTACATGTTTTATGTCTTAATGTTTTACTTTATTGCGGCGCCTGCTGTTCGTGTCCATATTTGCCTCCGATGCTTGTCAACAACATCAACACCTTTTTAAGTGCGAGTAAGAATATATGCTCGTTCTCGCACTCGTAATCCCGGGTACATTTTATAAAGTTGGTCAAAAAGATTGCATGTTTGCACGGTAACGACAAATATTTAATCTGCGCATCGGAGAGCGGGTATTTGGAGCACCCTTTCGCTTGATATGTGACACCGGGGATGGGGTAGGGGCCCCAGTGGGTGTCTCACGTGATCAGGTCGCTGGTTTGCTCGTCGGTGGAAAGCAAGGGTCTGTCAGATTTTACAGAACACAAAAACTGAATCAGAATTCCACTAACATACATACATACTTATAAATGATTAATGTGCCGTTTCGACTTACATTTAGTTGTAGATTAACAATTAAACAGTCAGTGGAGCTGACGACGTTATAAGCCAATCTGGTA
The DNA here is from genome assembly GCA_037043435.1 of Drosophila suboccidentalis. Lineage (NCBI taxonomy): Eukaryota > Metazoa > Arthropoda > Insecta > Diptera > Drosophilidae > Drosophila > Drosophila suboccidentalis. The sequence continues at coordinate 147,906 of JBAMBK010002456.1, read as the reverse complement.
AATCTTTCAAATCCAATCTTCCAAACAATCATTTACCGTTACCGTGTTAAGGCCCCTGTGGTTCGGCTGGTGATGAGGTTTCAGCCAGTTCTAGCACCGTGTTGCATCACTGGTAGCTAGCACGAGAGTTAGCTTCAAGTAATGCAGGCAAATTATAAGAAAGTCCTAATTCCGCCATGCATCACCCTTAGCTAGCCGAGTCGTTAGCTTTAGGTAATGCAGAGGACGCTAGGCAAGCAAAAGAAAAACAGAAAAATAGCCAAAGCAAGAGAATCGACAAAGGCAACGAAGATACACGAAGAGGGATTTCTCTTCGGTATTTTATTCTCTGTCTTGTCCGCTTGTGCACGTTTTACTCGGTGCGTTTTATTTCAGTTTTTAGGTGAAGTGCAAAAATCCTAATGCAACGGCGTACCGCTCGGTACATAGGGCGGACATGTAGAGCAAAAATTGGTTAGAAAAATACATGGGCCGGTGTTCTAAGTGAGACTAGCCCCCCTTACCAGTTCCTTAGGCAATTCTCTATGCTTTCGCTAGCCACCCGAACCACAGGGACTATACTCATTCAATACTTAAACAAACATACTTGTACACGGAATATCAATACATTTTATTAAATAATATTGAAACTACGATTCACAATCACTTTAGTGTACTCGTAATTTGTATTTACTAGAGATGAGCACCAGCCGAGTAAGTGAAATAAATTGCTATAGGCTCTTTTGACTATTTTAATGCTGAGTGGTTGACATTATACTCGAATATTGTGTTAATTTAACAAAAATATCCGGAATATATGCTTCAAAAGCATGTGCTTAAATTAAGAATTAAAATGTGTTGTAAGAATATTAAGAATTACGAATTTTTAACTTCTATTTTTAAATTTTTTTTTTCATTTTATCTATGTATATAAATAAAACTGTTTGTATTGAGTTTCACTGACTGATCATTGTGGAGCTCAAACGGTAAGACCTCTTTGGTCAAAATCGGCTTACTAAATCATTTGAAGAATTAGTCAAAAATAAACAATTAGTATGAAAAACTTTTTAGGTTCTAATAATACCTCAACCAAAATAACAGGTTATATATTTGGGACTGCCTGGAATATCCTGACAAAATTTGGTCAAAATCAGTTTTACTTTCTGGAATAGCCGGGCACACAAATCGAGAGATCCATTTAAAAGAGGAAAGACGATCACAACAATTGTACTAAGTAGAAGTCACAGGTGTCAGACAGGTAAAATTTCAAACAAGTAATTCCAGAAGGAAAGAATGGGCTCAAAATACTTATCGGTCTTTTGAGAGGAAAGACTGAAAAGTCACCTATTTACTTAGGAATCAGGAATAAGCAGCAGAACTTTCGGATTTTTCGATACTGTTGAACTGTCCTCAATGCATATTCTGGAAGAATGCATAGCTCTATGTTATCTAGCTCTATTTAAAAAGCGAAAAATGGTAAAGCAAGATTAACCACAAGTGTTTACAACTGATCTTCTTGTAACATATGGATATTGTTAATTAACTTTTAAATTCCTTGTATCCCTCAGCTACCAGGCCAATGAAATAAGTGTACAATTGCGTAAGAGACTCTTGGGTTATGTAGATATATTAGGGTTGCCTGCCAAAAGCAATCTGATTAACATAAGCGTAACGCACGATCGGCTTCCTGCTTGGAGCCTTGCATTTTTTGTCTGTCCACTTCGACCTGATTCAGGGCTCAATACTTAGTGCCAGATCTCAACGACGATGACAGCGCCAAAGATGATGGTCGATGGCAATCAGCTGTTGGGTTTTGGCTCCAGCTATTATGTGACTAAGTGACTGACTGTCAAAGATTTTGGTGTCGTTACGAGTAAATAAAAAGCCGAAGCACACCGACAGACAAACCAACGAACAAATCGGAAGACGGGGCAAAGATACAAGTTGGGTAGAAAAAAATTTCACCGCTTTTTAAGTTAACGAGCGTTGCACGTTCAAGGGCCTTACGTAAAACCATTTATTTTATTTCATTTTTATACCCTTTACTCGTAGAGCACAAGGGTATATTGTATTCATTGCAATTTATGAACGTGTCAGAGCCAATAAAGTAAATATATTCTCTATCAGGATCAACTTAGACATGTCCTCTTGTTGGACACCCAAATCTAAGATACTTTTAAGGCCAGAAATTTGGCACACACCCTTCTAAACTGAATAGCTCTAGGACACTCACAGTATTTGATGATAAGCATTCCCTTTTTTTTGTTGCCGATCGAGATCGTGGATAAATGTATTGGTATTGGTATTGGCTGAATTTAGTTTTAAATCAACATTAATGCCCAAATGTATGTAGCTTAAAATTCATAGATTTAATTAATATATTTAAATTGAGAGACGGGTATCTTATAGTCGGTCTCCTGACTGCTGAGTTCTTGTTTCACATTATTTGTGAAGAGAGCTTAGCCCTTTTTTATGGTACGAAACCAATTCATTGAATGCTCATGAATTCCATTTGATTTGACAGTCGCATTGTGTAGTAGTCGATTCATTATAAAAAGCGCACGCGAACGCCCCCAAAATGGGCCTAGAGACCCGGCAACAGTCGTAGTCAAAATCGTAGATCAATGTCCGCACTGTATTTAAGCAAATCGAAATTAAGTTATATTTAGTTGGGCGATTTAAAATTCAGTATTTTCCATGTTTTGCATAATAAAAATGCCTATCAAAAGGTAAGAAACAAAAAATACAAAAATTAATGTAACTGGTGCTCACATGCGGCTGCGCCTTCTACTCACTTTTTTAAAAGTTTTTTTTTTTTCTTTTTTGTTAATTTTATTATTATTATTACCATTTTTTCGATGATCGCTTTGAGTAGATATTGTGACATGCTTTTAGGGTCGCCTACAGTGGTGCCACTTTGAGCAATATTTCTGCTTTGCATAAGTAGAAATTTTTTTTCGTTTTTATTTTATTTTTTTTTTTATTTTGTATTGATTTTTATTTGCATTTCGTTGGCATTGCGGTCATTAAATTTATTTATTTTCATTTTTCTGTTCAAAACTGGTTGGCATCCAAGTGTTTGCTGTTGTTTGACGACGCTTATTGGTTTGGAGCTGTTCGCTGAACGTTGTGCTCTGTGTCAACATTCATAATTTGTCATCCAATGCGTTTGTAATTTCGATAGACTAAGCATTATAATTTTTTTTTTTTTTTTTTTTTTTTGGGTTTTTTGCCTGTTTAGTTTTTTGTCTTGGCTATTGATTTTGGGCCCACATAATTTTTTTGGTATCGAGACGTGTCTTCTGGCGCACATGTGTGTGTGATTTTATATTGCACTTTCTCCAATTAAAACTTAATTAAATAATCGCTTTTTGACTCCGATTTTCGAATGAAACTTACTTATTGATTTGATAGTACTCCGGTACATATATGTAGATGGTTCAGTAGTGAATAAGGTTGAATACTTGAAAATAGTTATTTATCTGCGTCAAGGGCGTCGGAAGCTTTTCAATAAGGGAGCGGGGGTTCACATCACATTTCACATTTATTACATAATATGTCCTTAACATACAAAATTATAAAAAGTTTTCTGGCCTGCCAACGCCCTTGATCTGCGTCCTTTTGGAAGATGCTCGACTATGAAATGATAAACATAAGATACTTTTATGCGACATGGTTGACAAGAGACATTTATGATTTATACGAAATCTGCGTATGATATACAGGTACCTTACTAAATTTGGGGTGTCTAGCTTTTATTATCTCTAAGATCGACTCGGCTATTGAAACTCACGAAAAATATACACATTTACTTTAAAGCACAGTATCAAACTGTCAATAATCGGTTACCCAAATTCTTTGGATATCGGTTTCATGACGGTTACCGATTTTTGTATGCTTCGGTTTGAAACGCCTATATGATTTCGGTTCACAAACTAAAATTTTATTTCTACCTGTTATGCTAAAAATAATAGTTATTAACTTTTTTACATGAGCGAACCATTTTGATCGAAAATAATAAAAATCATAAATAATGATTATTTGTCAATTTTATTTTTTCGCTCAAATATAATGATTACTTACTTACTAATGTATTTTAGTCATTTTTAATTCATGTATTTTGTGTAGGATTTTTCTCCAATATTTTCGCATATCCATTTGAAAGAAACCCACCGGATCCAACCAAGGCAAAAAATGTATTTAAAATGATAATGTAACCTTTTTTTAAAGTGAGATTTATTTTAAGCGGACAAAAAGAAAACAAAATAAATGATTATTTGAGAGATATTTTTCTTTGTTTTCCCTAATATTATATAATGATTATTTGAGAGTTTTTTTCCCTCATATATTAAAATGAAATATCCTTAAATAATTATGACTATGTAATTTTTATAATAAGTATAACTCATTGTGCTTACGGTTCCTGGTTAAAAATATGTTAAAAATTTGTTAGGGCTAAATTGAATTAAAACTAACCGGTATAAATAAACACAATACTAAACGAATAGTTCGGGTTAAATAATTTTGGTTTGTCGGCTATGGTATATTAGAAAAATGTTGTTTCTACCTATTCCAATCAGCTAAGGTTTCTATTCCAACTTTATAGGGTCGGAAATTTTTGCTTTTGTCTATTAAATACATTTCAATGAATAAAAAGAATTCCCTTGCACTAAAGTACTTAAAGTTCCTAAAGATGCTACAGAATAAACAACAATTATTTTGTAGTAAAATTTGTTATATGTTATACAGGTTGCGGCAGTTAAATCCGAACAAACTTCAATTTGTATTGAGGTTCTTGAACGTCATGGGCGTCTAATAAACATTCATAATCCTAAAATAGCCGAGATACTACGTACAAGAGCGAAGTACAATCGAAGAGCCGCGATTATTGAGAGCAAGAGCGTCGGCAGCTTTACAAGCAGGGGGGGCCAAAATATGTTTTCCCACGTTTTCACATTCACTTTGGTTGGATAAAGTTATAAATGTGGGGGGGCCAATGGCCCAACTTAGGTACAAGTCAAATTTCAAGTTCCTAGCTTTGTATTTAAAGTTTATGCCCAAAAAAAAAGGGAAATTGGCCCAATGTGAGATACTAGCTCAATCTTAAGATTGTGAACAGGCGATTCCTTGTAAGTCAGACCATTAGATCAATTTGTAGAAATATTATTCAAAACGGCAGGAAAATAAAAATGATTAAATCCAATGTAAACATTATCTGCAGCACAATTTTTTTTATTTGAAAATTTGAATAAAAAAGTGTAATATGGGCATTTCCACAGAAATGTCAACTGAGGCCAAAAACTTAAAATGTATCAAAAACTCACATCTTCTGAAATTATCTTTCAAAAATGTATTCAAGTTATTTATTTTAGCAATATACGCTAGAAGAAATTCAATAGGATAAACATATAGATTCTACATTGGAATAAGTATCTTTTTTGCAATTTTCAAAAAATCACAAAAAATACTAGCAAAAATATTTTTAAAAATTTTTTTTTTGCAGTCACTCTTATAATAAATTAACATATATAAAAAAATTTAATATATTTCGTCACAAAATTGGATATCACACATTTTGGGGCATTGAAATGTTTTCGTCACTAGACTTTTGCCTCGTAAAGAGGTTTTTTTATGGAGATATCAGAAATTTTTCAATTGCCTCTGCTTTTGACATTTGTACAAACAGATATGTGTTATATGTAAAAAACCCGGAATTAAATTGCCCATACATATATCACATATTTTAAAGTGATTGAAAACGTAGAGTTTTCTTAAATCGCCAAAGAAATATTTTTCCACCGTAGCTTTTTACCTATGTACTCCAGAAAAAATATATATTTATAAATATATTTCGATCTTGCTGTAATCGCAATTATAAAATGTTTTATCTGCCGCAAAAAGAATTCACCACTTGCAAGCAGTATATTTCCGCATGACGCTACAAGCAGTGTACATACTGCATATGTACATGCAGTAGTGTAAAGGTAAAAGGTATATTCAGTTAACAGGTAATATGTTGCTCAAACGAATTTTGACAGATAGGAGTTATATGTCAAAAGACGCGGAATTAAATTGTCTACAACATATAACATATTTAAAAGTGATTTTAAATGTAGATGTTTCTTAAATCGCCAAAATGTGCAAGAAACCTTATTTCAACTGTAGGTGTTTACCTTTAAAAAAAAAAACTTTGAAGGTATGCCTAAGAGCCCTTCCTTACCTTTTGAACGATATATAGATCACATCTGTAGCTTCTATCGTTTGAATGCTATGGGGGTTCGTAGAACAAACGTTTCTAGATTTTTGAACAGGAACAAGTCCTCATTGAAACATTTAAGCTAAATCAACGATTTGATCCAAACACACAAACAAACAAACAAACAAACAAACAAACAAACAAACAGACATACTGACTTTTCATCTCATTTTTGGAAGGCGACCAAAAATTTGAAAATTAATTATCTTTTGAACCATTAGTCAGATTTTGATGATCGAGGTGTCATTCGACGCGTATTTTTAATTAGAAAATTCAAAAACAATTTAAAAAAGCTCCAACGGCCCCATTAGCTCCAATCATCCAAATTTTTCCCCTCCCACTTACACCTGTTTATCTCACGAACCAGGTGAGTTTCCAAAAGTCTTAGTATTCACATTTGTAAGTTAAATTGATACCTTTCTTTCTATATAACCTCGACCTTATCGGACAGTCATAGCAAATTTTCCATTCTTCCTGTGTATATGTATATGTTTGTCGCATATGACAAAAATATGAAAGACGAAGCCAAAACGCGTTCGCTGCGGCAGACAGGTGACATATTGCTCGAAATGCGTCCAATTCCCACCTCTCAGAGACCGAAACTAAAGAAATTTATGGTGTAAAGCAAGTGTATCAACTGTAATCTACTGGTCGATTGCAAATGTCAGTCAAATTGTTAATGCGTCTATCGCGTAAGAAAAATTTGTGTTGCGGCTCGGATCTATTTTATCCTAAGCATGCAACAGGAATTGTTGAGGTCGAAATTATTTAAGTTCCGTGGACCAAAATCTTATGAATAGTCGGCGATATCGTGTACCACGGATACTTAGTCATTTATAGAAATCCAATTTTCGTGCAAAATTCTTCAAATTTACGTGAATTTATTTGAAATTCATACGAAATGGAAAATAAGATTGTATGGAGCTTTGAAGAATACTAGCATCAAAATCTAATCGGTTGCTATTTTCATCTTTCAACTGTTGCTGCCCTCCGTATAACTTATTCATGGACGTCCCCGGTCTTTGGTAATAAAAACCTTTTTATCAATTCTTATTATCAATTTGGAAGAAAGACACATTTATGCTCTACTTTAAATCAGCATATTGCTTTTAGGTAAATACTTATTAATTTTACCCATGTAATTGCTAATTTGCGTCATAATTTCTTCGATGAATTTAGCGTTGAATTAATTTGTTTGAAAATCCAATCCGATGCGGTACCACCATCAGTTCATTGCTCAAGCATTCCTCAATGACTAAACTTTATGTTAACTGCAATAATATAAAAAGTTTCGCAGTCGAGCAATAATGAGCAAGTCAAATTAATCAAAACATAATAAAAATATTTCAATAAACAAAACTGCATCATTAGTCGAAAAAAGGAGCGAGAAGTATACCAACTTTTACTCCACGAATCACGGGACATTTAGGTTAGGAATGTCTAAAAAACAAACACTGCAATATCACGTAAAAACAATATACAACACAAACAAATTTTAAGTTATATCTTATCCCTTGTATTCTACATACCCTGCGGCGTACTCTCCATTACAAAACACTTAATATATTTTCTGAAAAATATTGATTTATTTTCTGTAAAGCTTAATTATTTCGGTAAGAACAGAACAGAAGCGTAGTTCTATATTCTATTAAGTTAATCAAGTCTTAATCGAATATTTTAAAATTTTGTTTTTGGTGTTTCTGGCAAATTTTGGGCTGTTCCGGCCGATCTGCGTGCAATATAGACGAACCAACATACCAAGTTTGGAGTCTCTAGCTCTTATAATCTGTGAGATTTTGTGACAAATTCAATAGACCCCTGTACTTTTTTTAAGTACGGGGTCTAATAAGTTTTATTTTCCATTTGTATAATAAATAATTAAATAACTCTAGCTCCATAATATTTTCCCTAAAACTTATAGCAGTTACGATAATTGCATTTCACAAAACCATTGTCGCTTTCTAGCTATTCAATTCTCTGGGAATATAGTAGGTGTTACTACAGACAAATATAACTATCTCGACTCGGCTGTTGACGCCTATTAAGAATATTCATATATATATACTTTATGGGCTCTGTCGCTATTTTCGCATTTTCTTTTAATATCGGACTGGCAAAAGCAACTCCATAAATTTGAGCTATGCCTGGACCCCGGGAAGAAGCCCTTTCCCTTTCCCTTTCTCTTTCTTTGTTGAGTTCCCAGTATCTCGACTCCGTCCGGCCAGCCTCGAAGAGCAGCAAGTTGAATAAACTTTGCAAAGAGTGCATATACGTTTTAAGCACATGAATTATCGTTTTGAAGGTTATTTTACAAAATGCGCTGCCAACAAGGCTAGGCAAGCGCATTAGTGGAAACGATCCGCTGTGGGGGGTGCTGATGGGGGCTGTAGATTAAAGCTTACCAATCGACGTTACCGACAACGTCAACGCACGAGCTTATGAATTCTGCGAGGTGAGTCGCTGTGAGCCTCAGCTCAAAACTTGCAGCACAAAAGTTCATAGCACTAAACTGATTTTTAACAGTCGTAACGACTATGATTCTAAAAATAAAAATTAGAAAGTAATATTTTTATATTTTAATTATAAGATAACGAGCCGGAAGGTTACAGAAGGTTTATAGAGTCCTGCAAGTTTGGTTGAGACATCTTCAGAAAGTTTTATGCTAGCTTTCATTTCTCTCCGCTACTATTTTCGGTTGACCTGCGCCAAGTTTCGTCAAATCTTTAGAAATTTCATGCATTTGTGACATCTCAAAGTGGTGGTTTCCCCAAATGTTAATTCGTCTATTATTTTAATTTGTCAATTAGTCAATTTCAAGCAAAATTTAATACAACATTTTTTTTATTACAGTCATGTAAGAAGTAACAATTATGTTTCCTAAATCATATTTGTTTAAAGATTATCGAGTAATTTGACCAATCGAATTGAAAAAATTAATATTTATTATAAAAACAATAATTTTCAATAGATACTCATTTTTTTTCCATGAATACATTTACTTCATATATTTTTTAATTAAAAAAATATTGATACCTATCACTTTTCGCACAAGTTTTAAATAATAACATATTATGGCAGCAACGTTTTGCAAATGATATTTCAGCTTGAATCATACAAAGTCGTCTAATGTAAAATTGACCTAATGACAAAAACAAACACTTCTAATAAGTCAATTGAAAAAAACTCCTTAAATTGATCTAAGGTTACAAAACTTTAAGGTGGATCTAAGTGGTAACACATTATATTCTTTGATAATTCCAAACTTATCCCGCAAAAACAAACAAACAAAACTTCTATGGTGCAAAAGTGTAGGTAAAAAAATGTGGATCAACGTGTAATTAGAAGATGTACATTGATCTTTTTACTCTGTGTAGACATTGAATGCTGAGCTTTCGTTAAGTAATTTTGTTGAAATGCAAGTTAGTTCAATGGCATTGCTTTCATATTGAATTCCAATCGACAAAAGACCCACTAAAAAGTGAAGAAGCGAGAGTTTAACGATCACGTTCTATTTGGCCCAATATGCTTGATTTTAGATACAGAGTGCGTTTGAAGGAAAGAAGTAGGTGCTGTGGAGCGGAAGATGCGCCGGTTTAAAAGTAAGATTGCCCCACCAGCTGAGAGAAAAACGCCAGCAGCTGATACTACTTACTATTAGAAGCCACAACAAAGACGTAACGGCTAAAAAATGGTGATCGTTCTCCTCGCCGTCATCGTTTTCAACGTAGACTTCGCAGCTGTCTCTGTTGTAGATTGGCAATAGTGTTGTCGCCAACGGCCACAGCGACGGCAACAGCGACGGCAGCAGCGACGGCAGCAGCGACGGCAACAGCGACGATGACAGCGACGGTGACAGCGACGGTGACAGCGATATCGACAGCGTCTTGGATTTAAGCCAGCGACGAGTTCGTTGACCGGGTTGAGTTTTGAAGTTTATTGCTGCGACAGTTGGCCGCTTTCAATAGTTCAAATTTGCAACCAGGAACAACGCATGAAATCAAAAGCAACCGCAGCAGATCTCTTGCCATAGGATAAAGAGAGTCGGAAATGGAGCCCGATCAGCTGTTCTCGAGTTCCTGCCGATTATTATGAGCTCTTGTGTCTTGTGTGTTTGTCTGGCAATTCAACTACCAAATCTTTTTGTGTCTTGTCAATGCACGATTTCAAAGCAAATCAGACAAAATACAAATTCAAATAATCATCAATTGGCAAATCAAATGCCAGCTCGTTTTTTTTTTCATTATCGCTTATATTTATTTTTAGCGATTTTTGTATTTTTGGCACGTTTCCGGAGCGACGTCGATGACCTTTTCCGCCCACCTCCATTTGAGCTGACCAGGGCCAATGAAATGCCAATTTTTTTTTATTTATTTTTATTTTGAATTTCAATTTGTTTTATTTATTTGTTTTTCTTAGTTTATATGTATATATTTTTTAGTTACTTGTTTTTGCTGCTTGGGGTTGACAGCCTTTTGGGTCTCCCAAATTAGCTGTTTTACCTGAGTTTGTTGGTGTTGCTGCTGTTGCCGCTGTTGCCGGTTGTTGTTGTTGTTATGTATTATGTAATTATGTAACTCTGATGAGAAGTGATCTCAATTTACTTGATTTTAAGGTTTATTAACTGTACAATTAAAACATTGTTCAGATGCTGCTGTGGCTGTTGCTGCTGGTGGAGACATTGCTGCGATTTGCAGTACATGGTAAATAGGTACTAATGTTTCTGACCCTCGACCAAGGCAGACCAAGACTAAGGCTGACAGCGATCAATCCATTTCCCAGCTGCCCGATCGCCCCGCATGGCAATCGTGAAAGTTACTCAAAATAAATATGAACAACAACAACAACAACAACAGTAACAACACCAATATCTCCAGTCAAACAGCCAAATTCATTGAATACATATAAAGTTTATTGGCTTTTGATCCCAACGCATTATTGTTGGGGTGGGTAATGGTTTCGTGTTATTGTTGCTGTGAGCTGTTGTTGTTGCTGTTGTTGTTATTATTGTTGTTGCTGCCGCTGTTGCTGTTGCTGTTTGCGCAATACAATTTACCGCTGGTGCTTTGACTGCTCATAATGCACACGTAACGGTATCGTCAGGAAGTTGTTTTCTTTCATTGATATTGCTGCTGCGGTGGCTGATGCCATCGCAGGAGCTGAGTGGAGTTCAATGTCGACCTGGCGCAAGTTTTAGAGCGATGGCATTTTGTTTTAGCTGCTTTTGGACTCATATGTGAGCCCTTGATTTGATTGACTCTATAACAGATTTACAAAGCTCCTTTCATAATTTATGTACACAATTTATAAAGCTTAAAAGATATTTTTAATTTATTTTTTAACAACCTAATCTTAACGCGACTTAAATGCGTTTAGCATTGACGGAATTTTAGGATGAAATAAAATAGAGAATGTGGTAACAATTCATGATAAATAATTGGGACAATATTGTATGAGCTTCTAATATTGTATATAAGAACATTGAAAGCTTTTGTTTTTTTTATTTTAATCCAAAAGATGCAGCATAGCCTATATAACCTTAACTGTATTTTTCACGCCCTCTTACCAAATTAACAATAAAAATTGTCATTTCCAAATAAATTATATACTTTTTTGTGGTTATGATTATGATTATACACAGTTTTCGCTTAGCAAAAGTTTCATTCAGTTTTTAGTGCATAAACTAAACTTTAATTAATATGTAGTAATGTAATTTATAATAACTGGGCCTGCCAGCTTATCACTAAGATGTTGCCAACTTCCTGACTTGATATTGAAGCCTTTAAATAATACAATACATTGAATACAATACATTAATACAATAAATGAAAAATAAAATAGCTCTACTTAGCTGTCGTTCAAGCAAACCCTACAGAAAGCATTAGCAATAACAATAGCTAAAAACTGAATTTATTTTATTTTTATTTCTTTTTCCAGAAATCAAATAGTATCTATGGTATTGCACTTTGATAATTTAAATTAAAACGTCTTCTTAGAGTTCTTTTGGCTGTTTCGCTGTGAAGCTACTTAGGAGTTCCGCTGTCGAGCGATATGTTTGCTGCTGTTTCTGCTGCTGGCGTCGTTCGTTGCCAGCAATGTACATCAAGAGCAACAGCAACAGCAACAGCAACGGCAACGGCAACATCAGCAGCTTAATGACTTCAGCTATAGTTTGTGCGTTTGTGTAGTTTTCTGGTTTGGCAGCTGCTTCTTGGCACAAACACACGCACAAAGATATACAGATACAGACACCGGTACACAAACGAAGTGTCTTTGTATATGTAGGTCTACGTCCGATTTTACTTTCACTTTTAAAGGTTTACGAACTTTTCTGTTTACAAGTCAACGCTGCTGCCGGTTGCCGGTTGCCGCTGCGACGGCAACAGCGACAGCGACGGCAGCAGCTTTAGCGTCGCGCATTTCAAATGCTTCTCACACACTGGCAGGTAGGCGGGCAGCCAGCAGACAGACAGACAGACAGACCATCGGACAAACGGAAGATACAAATAGACGGACGGACAGGCATGCACACAAGCACAAGCACGAGCACAAGCACAAGCAATAAAGAGAGCTTAGCGTACACACCTGGTTGGTTGGTCCCACATTGGCACAGTGGTATGCGATACCCGTATCAGAGCTTCGCTGATTTTTGTTGCATTCAGAGCACTTGTGGATCACAGTGAATGCTCCTCGGCTCGTGTTGAGTCATGTGTTGTATTTGTTTGTTGTTGTTGTGGTTGTTGTTGTTGCTGTTGCTGTTGTCGTTGCTCATGTGCAGTGCATAAGGAAGTCTCATGTACTCAACTTCCTTGACATTGAAGCAGCAATAGCAGCGTTAAAATGCAAATGAACGGCAAGGATTTTGTAACTGCCAAAAGCGATTGCCGTTGCCGTTGCCTCGGAGCTGACAGTGGTAACCGCAGAAGCAGCGCCGCAGCAGCAGAAACGTCGGCAGTGATGCCAGCAGCAAACAGCAACATGTATGGTACGTATGTATGTACGTATGTATGTGCATATGTGAATGCGTATGTGTATGTGTGCTTTTTAGTCGGTCGGTCATTGACCGTTGCAGCTGAGACGCATTGACGCCGCTGCCATTGGCATGGCCGTTGCTGCTGCTGCTGCTGCTGCTACCGCTGCTGCTGTTGGTAACGAAATTGTTGCGGTTATCCTGCAAAGCAAAACGGTGAAAAAGCTCAGCTAGACAGATGGACTGGATAAGAAACTGACAGAAAGAGAGGCATAGTGAGAGCGACAGTGACAGATACACACGTTGACTGAGTAAGATACAGTGGGAAAGAGAGCGAGAATGGAGAGACAGAGAGAGAGAGTCTGGCTTTGGCGTCGTCATTGTTGGCTGATGTTGCCGCTGTTGCTGATGCTGTTGATGTTGCTGCTGCTGTTGCTGTTGTTGCTGCTGCTGCTGCTGCTGCTGCTGCGTCGTCTACCCAACTCGTTGGACAAGTTGACGGCCTACGTGAGTGGCGCGTTATGTGCATTGAATTGAAGTTGGAGGCTTGTGCGTTTGCGCAAAAGTCAATGAACTCCGTCGGTTTACGTTGACGCTTGATCCGCTTGCAGCGCTGCCGCTGCTGGTGTCGTTGTTGTTGTTGTTGCTGCTATTGCTGCTGCTGCTGTTGCTGTCGTGGGGGCGTCGCGTCTTGTGTGTGCAATTCACACCAACACATCTGCATTTGGGAATGTAGGTAAGCCACTTGCCAGGCCGGATTTGTTTTTATTGTTGTTGCGGATGTTGTTGTTGCTTATGTGTTGTTAATGCTGTTGTTGTTGTTGTTGTTTCTAACCTTTTTGCAATGTGGCGCTGCGTTAGGCAATCGCCTCACTGTCAATACTTGGTCAGCCAGCCAGCCAGCCAATCAGCCAATCAGCCAGTGCATTGATCTCGCCATTGATGTGTATAACTATGAGTGTATAGTGTTGTTGCGGTTGCTGTTGCACGGATCGCATGTGATACAATGTCGTTGGCACAGTGACCGGAAAACAGATTGACTTAATGACTGACTTTTCAAAATCAATGCTGCCGACATTAGAATGGAAAACAGGGACATTGAGGTAGATAGAGAGAGAGAGAGCGTAAGAGAAATAGAGTTGGATGTGTTCATTGTGTGCATTAATTGTCTTTATGTAGTTGATGTCGGGCGTTTTGGGAGCTGTGGGCGTCTGAGTTCATGGAAGCCTTATTGATCATGCCAAACTGCTCGCAGTTGTAGGCCAGCGGTCAACGACCGACCACCGACCACCGACATAAAGTCAGCAACAGCAACAGCAACAACAACAACAACAGCCGCAGCAGCAGCAGTAGCTTAACATCAAGCAACCAGTTGAACGACCCACTGAACCAACTTTTTATTTGGCCATGTCGCTAAGCAGCAGAATAAGTATTTCTCCCCTGCCTATGCTTAGCAGCTAATTATGTATATCCAGTGCAATTTTAATATTGCAACTTAAATTGATTTAGGTTGACTCACACATTTGACTTTCTAAGCTCTAATCATTACTTTTACATGGGCACTTTCATTCGATTGCCCTTTTTCTAATCATTTTTGTGATTTCTCTGAAGAACGAGAATGATACTTCACCCTACCGTTATTTATTTAAATGTATCATAATCTAGTGGACAGTTCTACAGTCGAGCATACTCGATTGTCGGAGACCCCGCACTTACTATGGAAATAAGCCCTGTTTAAAATAAAATAATATAAATCGCTACAAATATTAAAATAGTTATGTACTAAATGTACTTTTCGCCCAACAAGGGGGCTCCAGTCGGCTACAGTTGAGTGTGCCCGACTGTAAGACACCCTGTGCCATGGCACTCCGATAGCCTATTGCAAACAGTGTGCCACTAATGTCTTCATACACCATAAATTTGTTAAATTTGGGTATAATAAAGCTGTTTTGATGCGGGTTTTTTATATCAATCGTTTATTCACCTAAATTCCGGTCGAATGATACAAAATATTGGAAAAAGTCTAAGAGTAATTGCAAAAAAAAAAATTCCAATAATATTTTTGCTAGTATTTTTTTATGATTTTTTGAAAATTGCTAAAATTACTATTTTAACCCCTTTTTCCTATTTTTCATACAAATAGCTGCACTGTGAGACGTTGAGCGTGAAAACAATGGTGATTTCTGTTTGCTGCAAATAAAACATATCCAAATTGCGATTACAGCAAGATCGATACATGTTTAGGGTTGGCATTAATGTTGTAGTTGAACATTAGTCAATACTAATTGCTAACTGAATATATACATTTTACTTGGAATTAAAAGAGGACAACAGCAACAAAGTGTCGTAGCATCCAGAGCCTTAGAGTACTGATAGCGATTACGCTTGTCATGTGTGTTTGTAAAGAAACCCATCTTCTTCTGACAATGAAGACTAAATTTATATTTATAACACTTTTCGTAACAAAAGAGGATATCAGAAAATTTGGGGCATCAAAATGTTTTCGTCACTAGAGTTTTACCTCGTAAAGAGGTTTGTTTATAAGATAAATACTGTACAGCGCTTCCAAAAGTTTGTTTGAAGACAAATTTTGACCCTGTCGGTATTACAAACACTAGACTTAAGTCCCGGCCAAGTCCCGGAGACACAAGTAGCATCTATGTGTATATTGGAGTCAATAAAAATCCATCACCCAATATCCTGTATTCCATCTCTCTGGGATGTTCCTGTCCAATAGTTTCCAGCTAGTGTTTCACAGGCAGTATCACACGTATATTACTGTTATACATATTTTATCAGTAATCATGTTTCCTGGGCAATGTGCCCAATTACTTACGCACTGCCTTACTAAACGGACCCGGATAATTCGTTTGGCTTTCGGCACAGCGCAAAAACGTTTTAAGTACAAAGAAGGGCGACCCTTTTGACCAGTGTGAAATAGTTTTTTTGTTGCTATTTTTAGAAGATCTAATTTATTTAATTTAATATCGTTCGTCCCAAATTGGATAACAGACATTTTGGGGCTTGAAAATGTTTTCGTCACCTCGTGTAGAGTAAAGAACAAGGCTCAATGTTCTCGACATGTTGATAAACTCGTAGGTATGTATTATGACATTTTCAAATGTCTTGCTGCTGCCTACTAATCAAAATGTCTTTCACTGCAGCGAAAGAGACACACTGAGAAGAACGAGTACGGCACCTTGCTATTACTTTCACGGTGCTTTATTTTTAGGCGTTCTGTATGTTATTGCTCGACATGGAAATGCATTCGAGTTCGTTTCTTTGGACAAATTGATGTCAATTACTTTGCGAAAGTAGCAAAATAACAACAACATCAACAGAACGTGCAGCAAAAAAAAAGAAAAAATAAAAAATAATAATAAAATAATAATGAGAAAAGCAACACGACACAGACACAGACACAGAATTCGGCAATTATTGAAGCTTCCGCTCGGTGCGGCTGCTGGTGTTTTGTTGCTGCGGTGTGCTGTTGTAGCTACTGCTGCTGCTGCTGCTGGCGACTTTCTGTCCGATCCATTCCAACATTTCCAACTGACCTCCCCACTACCCAGTCCCCACTCCCCGCTCTCCGTTGTCCCCTTGGCAGCGACTTTCATGCACAGTTGCCAATTTTCTACATTTCATGCCGAACGTCGTCGCCGTTGTCGTTGTTGCAATTAAATTTGGCCTCAAAAAACTTAGTGACTGTTTGTGTAAATGTGTATGTACATGTGTGTGTAAGCGTCAATTTAGCCATAAGGTGAAAATCGCCCGCAGCTGCAAATGTTGGGATCTGGGACCAAGTACCTCGTTGAAGATACCTGCTAAATTTACCTGCCTGTTGCTCCAGACCAGCTCGGGTCATCAGCAATAAATACCCGCTGGAGGTCAGTGGAGGCAAGAATTTTTAGACTCTGTTCTCAAAAAGTGCAAAAGGGCTTATTTAGTTTGTCGCAAACGCTGAGCAAAATTGCTTCTTGAAATGTACTGCCCAGTCGTGATAAAATTCAGGACATATCCGCAATATAGTAAATATCAGAAGTGCCACCAGTTAAGGCTCAAAGTTTAAAATTTAAATTAAATATATTTTGTAAATGAGTTTTTGTGGTATACTTACGTCACTTTAGTGGACTCTGGTTCAAAATGAAACTCATACAAAATTATTATTCCGATTTTTAAAGTATAAATCAAACATTATATTCCCAGTGCATTTAGCAAGAATTTAAAAAAATTTAAGCTCGTTTCACTCGCGGCGAAGAGGCTACAGCTGAGCGCACTCGACAGTAAGGAAACCCTGTGTCCTGGCTTCGTTGAAATGTATGTAACAGAGAGAAAGAAGCATTTCCGACCCTATAAAGTATGCATTGGAATAAAGACAGCTGAGTGCAGGGATAGATTGAAGTGTTAATGAAGGTGTAAATAGGGAAGTATGACACTCTTTCCTCACACAAATAAATATCTTTAATAGAAGAGATAAGGCAACTTTCGCTCATTGTAGGTGAAAGTAAGGAATTGGATGATGGAGTTGAGTAAAAGAAGAGATGTTAGTAGGCGATGGACGGGACTGAAGCAAAAAAAAAGGACAATCTCAAGGTTTAGATACCGACAAACATTTGTTTTATGGCAGCTATATGATATAGTAATCTGATTTTGACTAAATTTGGTCACGATTTGTGAGCTTGGTTGAGATCACCTAAAAAACATCCACGTTTTTAATTTCAAGCAGTTCCCTCGTAATGTGATTATAATTAATAATTTTTAATTTAATAATTAGGGTATTAGTTGCTGCTAATGCTCTTTTCCTGTCCATTTGATCCATTTTCTCTTTTTTATTGTTATCAATGTTATTTATTTGTTTGTTGTGCACAGCTGAGGCAACAGTGTGACCACAGCAGGCTAAGACCAACAATCTCTCAACTTCTTAGTGATTTTTGGTATTATGCTGTCACACTGAAGTTTGTAAGGCCGGACTTCAAAACATCGAACATTTCGAACGCCCAAAATGTTTTCAACTAGAGCGTACTACGCTTTAATTTAAAACTAAAACTGTGTTTGAGAAAATGTAAAATCTGTTTTTCTCAAGTTAAAGTCAACAAAGCAAGCTTAAAACTGCAAACAGCTACAAAATATATATCAGATTTTAAAAATTTTGTTATAAAACACCATTGAACAATTTTGGAAGCGTTTTTTTCATCTGGGCTCCAATTGAACGAAAAATTTAGGCTGGCTAAAAATCAAAGGCTGTGAACATATTTTATGAAAAATAATCAACTTATAAGAAATACCTCTTTATAAGGTATGTTAAAAGTCTTGTGACGAAAGCATTTTCAGCCATTCATTTGATATCCTAATTTGTGGGGAACGATTTTAAATCAAATATTTGAAAACTATATGAATAATTCTTAAAAACAAAGAAATATTGACATTCGGCACTGCCAAAAATTGATGTTTATGTAAAAGAATTGATACCTTCATTAGCAATGTTCTGATGAACTTTTTTTGTGAAATGAGTGAAATGAGTTGCCGTCAAAATGTGAATAAAAAAGCTTGTATTAATTATTATTATTATTACAACCTATTCATACAATCGGACGGACATGGTTTTAACTGTTGATTCTGATCAAGAATAGAAGTTCGTTACGGTAGTTTTCAATTAGCGTGGTAAGAGTATTTAAAACTGCAGTTATTGTAAGTATTTCAAATGATTCGTTGAACTGATGCTAGAGACGCGAAACCTATGCATAAAAAGAAAAGAAAACCTGTATTTAAAAACAACAGTGGTGCAATTCATATCTATTAATATATTACTCAGAATATTATTCCAAAAGCATATTTCGTCGAAACCAGACAGTTCTTGTTTCTTGTTTAGCAGTACTCGTAGTCTCTACACAATAATTTGTAGAAACCTTGACCTAGGGTATCTAAGAGTCTGTCAGTCAATCAACTTGCTGTTTTTGTTTTTGTTGGGGCTTAGTGCATTTGTTATTCAAGTGTCACATTAGAATTGAAATTTATCGTTGTAATTGAATTGTCAATGGCTGACATTGTAATCGCTCAAGCGCAATTCATGTAAATATTGTAGAATTGACTAAGATGAGATTAGCACCCCGTGCTGACTTCGTAAATACCCGTTCATGCTCATATGTGTACGAGAAATCAATATTCAATGGGAGCCCCGTGGAGCGTTACACAATCAAAATCCAAGTTTTATTGAGCATGTCAGATAATACGATCGATCCTATTTGACATTACCCAATGCCTAGTCCAAGGTTTTAATCACTGCGTTTCACATCTACAATTTCCAATTCTCTACAAGATCAATATGATAATATGATATTCAGGCATGCCACATAAATCTCTTTCACTTGAATTTCACGTCAATTTCATTTCTCCGTGCCACAGTCCAATCACCTAAACAATTTTGGGTGAGACGAAATCATCGCTCAATTCACTGGCATCCGATGCCATGAGAATAATGTCACATTTTTTGTCCGAATTTTTGAATTTAGAGTTGTCTAGTAGTTTGTATTGTTTGCCGCGCCAATAACTTTTAAATTTTTTTAAGCTATACAATATCAATTATTATATAAATAAATTGAATTATATAAATTCAATAAGAAATAAAATAAAAATTTTATATTTTGCAATGATAAATTTAAAAAGTTTGCTAAACAAACCCTTGGGAAATTTAATCTGAGAAGGGGCCAACCCTAGCAGCCTAGTACGAAAAGGTTGATGAACATGCTTAAAAACCTAAATCACACGAATTTCTGTAGCACGGAGAAATTTTCGAAGTGGAATTGCTTTTTTCTGAAATCACTTTCACTAGTGTTTTTTGTGGCATACCTGATTGTTTTTCCATTTACAATATACAAATACCACATTGTAACATTTACCAAATTTTCTTTTGAATTGAGCAAAAGCTACACTATATAGTATGTATATAAGGGTGTCCCTCACTTTTTCTACGTCATTATTTTTAAACGCATACGGGCTAGTTCTGTTTATTTGGTCCTAAAGCACTCGCAAATAAATGTTTACCTTAATCGGAGTATGATAACCCCTTCAAACTTGCATCGAAACATGAAAAAACATCGAAAAATGTATATTCAGTGTTAAAACACTGTTTTTTCATGTTTCGATGCAAGTTTGAATGGGTTTTTGTAATCTGATTAAGGTAAAAATAATATAGTCTTCTATCGGTTGCATACAATGTTCTTACGAGCGTCTTGTGTGAGCGACTGAAACCATTTTCTGAGGCACTGATTGGACCTTATCAGTGCAGTTTCCGACCTGGTAAATTCACCCTCGCGTCGATGCATCGACCAGATTTTCACACTACGCCGAATCGTGGAGAAGTCATACGATAGCTCACAAATTTAGCTCTGTCAAATTTAAATACCAAGCGTGGTCTCCGATAAGGTCACTCGCTCTCATGTATGCTCTTCAAGCTTCTGCTGGAGAGTATTGCAAGAAGGGCTGGAGTATGTACTTTGGACGGGAACCATATTGACAAATAGATGTGTCGAGTTCCTTGGATACGCTGATGATATTGGCATCATTGGCAGCACCAAGCGTGATGTAACCGCTGCTTTTGGAGCTATCGCAAGGGAATCGGCTAAAAAAGGTTTATCAGTTAATTTGGGCAGGGCAAAGTTTATGGTGTGCTGTAGCAGAGAAACGCGGCGTCTTGATTCTCAGCTGATTGCAGGCTTTGAGATCGTCAAGGAATTTATTTACCTTGGCTCTGCTGTGACTGGTAGCAATAATGTCAGCATGTATATTAGAGTGGGTCAATTTGTATGGAGCAAGCGGTTGTCCGAATCGTTATCTTTAACGAATCCTAGGAAGATTTGACCAATATACAATGGGTCTAAAATCAAAATCGAGTTTCCCTTTATATAGTTAGTAAGTTATGCTTATTATAAGTTCCCCATTTACAACAGTTTCCATCTATTTCCTTAATTTTATCACAAAGTAAAAAATTTTGAAAATCAAATAACATAGCATTAGGTATTACTGTATTAAGAAATTGTTTGAATGACTTCAAATCGAAGATCATCGAGTTCATCGCATATTATAATCTAAATGGTATAGAACGTAAGCTAGATTTGTGTGACAAGCAATGTAACATCTCTTCCCTTCCAAGTCAAAATCTCCTGCGCTATTTTACAACCCCTTCCTGTCAGTTCCTGCAATTTACCTGTCATTAATTTTAGCTCTGTATATGCCACGAAAGTGCGTTAATTAGCATGAACGTGCTCTATAAATTTTACAGGTCATATACAGGTGTGCTACAGAAAAATCTCTTCCACTTGAGTTTCACGTCAATTTCATTTCTCCGTGCCACAGTCAATTCATCTGAAAATGTTTGAGGGAAACAAAATAATAGCTCAATCCACTAGCGTCCGATGCCACGAGAATAATGTCACATTTTTTGTCCGAATTTCAGAATTTACAGTTGTCGAGTAACTTTTATTGTATGCCGCGCTAATAACTTTTAAATTTATTTAAGCTACACAATATCAATTGTTATATAAATAAATTAAAAAATATTAATTAAAGAAGAAATAAAATAAAAACCATCTTTTCTGCAATGATAAACTTAAAAAAGTTGCTAAACAAACCCTTGGGATATTTAATCTGGGAAGGGGCCAACCCTAGCAGCCTATTTCGAAAAGGTTGGTGAACATGCTAAAAACAATAAATTACTCGAAGTTCTGTGGCACGGAGAAATTTTCGAAGTGAAATTGCTTTTCTCTGAATTCGCTTTCACTTGTGATTTCTTTATCACGCCTGCATATTTATCTTTGAAGCCAATAGAGATAATCATTAGAATAATGGAAAATTATAAAATGTATGTAATGTAAAAAATGATCGAAAGGACCCAATGGTCCCGCCGAATCATTTAAACCTTGTCACACCCACTTACACACCCTAATTTCATGAATCAACCGACTTTCCAAAACTCGTAGTGCGCTCTTTTCTTAGTTAAAGTCATAACTTTTGATCGGTAAGGACCTTGATCTGATCGGACAGTCGTAGCAAATTTCCATTGTTCCAGTGACCCTTCGCACCCTTCCTGCATCTCGTTCGCAGGGATTTTTGCCCCTTTTGTGCTACACCCCCCACCACCGCATTTAAATTCTAATTTGGTTCAAGTCAATTTATCATTCGATTTCCATGGCCCTTGGTACTTTTCCGGCTGTCGTCAGGCTGACCCTCAAACATATTTCCACTGCCCTAGTAGGAAACCAGGTCATAAATTGTGCGTCGACATTGTCAACATATTATGAAACTGTAACCTTGAATGATATTGGTTTGTAACATTTATTTAGTTAAAGCCAACGACCGACAGTTCATCCAAGAATTTAAATACGAGTTATGCATTAGTATAAGCAGCATCATCATTACTAACATCAAAGATCAATGAACGATTTCAATAGGAAATCGAAATTGAAATCGAAAACAAAACCAAATCCCTTTGTGATTTCTTTGTCATTTGCCTCAATCTCAGCCCGCGCCCTACAGCTTAGTCTAAGTAGCTCCAGTTCCATACGAATATTTTGTTATTGATGCCCGTATACCTCGATGATTAGTTGGCACGTTATTAGCGATTAATGCGCGTAGATTCGAATCGAATCGAATCAATTTGATTCGATTCAATTCATTTTGAATCGGCATCGACATCAAATCAATACGAATCGTTGACCTAACCAATGCAGAACCTTGGAATTAGCATAAAACGTTGTTGCTCCACATAAGTCCGGCTGGTGCTCTGACTCTGGCTGGCTTTGGCTTTGGCTTTAGCTCCGTCTCCGTCTCTCTGGGACTATGTGTGTATCTACTTATATACAATGTAGCATAGTGTATCTGAAATTTGATCTCTTATTAAATTCGCTACTTGCATGCTTCTTGAACGCTTGCCAAGTTATACTGCCAAATTATTTGTATTAACTCGCATAGATCACTCAATCTGCTGAATCATTGCAACACGGGCATTTCATTATAAAACCAACCAACTACAACAAGTTAGAGAGCTTTGGTCAAGAAAGAACGACTACGAGATATCCAGCGCCGAAACCCTCGATATAATAAGAATCTTCGCAGGAATATAGAATCCCGTTGTTATCCCCGTTACATATATGGGCATTTCCAAAATCGCGCACGGGACATTCGTACGCATTCAAAGTAAAAAAACGGTAAAAAGGAAACGGTTTTTTTTCTGATGAAAGGCTTAATATGTATATAGCATTTTATTAGCTCCTTCATTGGTGCAAAGATTGATTTTGGGTAATTTTTAATTTTAAAGATAATATCAAAATTCAAGTGATTCGCACGGGACACAAAACAGAAGTGGTTTGTGAGGTCAACCAATTCAAACGCCAATTTCAGCGAATCCAGAGGCAATATTTTAATGCAACTAATTTTAAACTCTTGTGCATTGATGCCTCTTAAAATGGTTATGATTGTTTTCTAAGATGACTTGAATTTTTTTTTTAATTCAATTTGACGTAAATTCGCACGGGACAACGCGTACGTGACATTTTGTTCCACAATATATTTCTATTGTTTCTGTCTCTCTTTTTTAAATTATACAGGGATGCCACGGAAATCGCAAGCGAAATAGAAATCCGCAGATAGCAACTCCGCACGGAAATTTCCGAGATGCCACAGAACTTCGAGAGATTTAATATTTCTTAGCATTTTCACCAACCTTTTCGAACTAGGCTGCTAAGGGTTGACACCTTCTCAGAATTAATTACCCAAGGGTTTGATTAGCAACTTTTTAAAGTTTATCATTGCAGAGGAATAAGCTTTTTTTTTCTTACTTAATAAACATAATTTAATTTATTTATGCAATAATTGATTTTGTTTAGTTAAAAAAAATTTAAAAGTATTTGGCGCGAGAAAATAAAAGTTACTCGACAACTCTAGCAATTGTATGCCATTAATCTGGCAACTCTTCGTGACAAATGTTTTTACAAATTGCACAATCAGTTAAAGGTTTTTTTTGGGTAAAACTTGATTTACCTCAAATTACCTATTTTTTTAATGCTTAATTTAAAGAAAACTGAAGTGGTTCCATATATTTTTTTTAAATACCCTACTTCGAATTCTGACTAAAAAATGTGGCATCGCTTCCCCCGACTTTGAAAATCTAAATTGGACTAGGTGGCAGCATCGGACGAAAGCGGATTTAGCGCTTGTTTATTCCGCACAAAATTATTGTGCGATTTGACCTGTGGCACAGCGAAATGAAATTGAAGTGAAGTTCAAGTGAAAGCGATATCTGTGGCACCCCCGATAATCTGCATCGACCGAACCGAGATTCGAACCTCGGCCTCCCGTTTCGCTTGCCGAACTCTCATCACTTCCGCCACCGCGCCACTTGGCCTGATGCTGGCGAATTCGATATACATACTCGATGTACATTTTGACAGAGTAAATGTAAAATGAATTAATTGACCATTAATTCTATTTAAATTCATATGTATGTACAGTGTGCCACTAATGTCTTCATACACCATAAATTGGTCAAATTTGGGTATAATAAAGATGTTTTGATGCGGATTTTTTATATTAATCTTTGATTCACTTAAATTCCGTTCGACTGATACCAAAATTTCTTTAACCCATTAAGTACCCATGGAAAGTTTTGAATTTAAAAAAAAGTCTATTTCTCAACTCTTTTCCTCGATTTTTTCAAAAAAATATTTTGATGCAAAAAAATTCTTAAAACAATTCTAAGAGCAACTGCAAAAAAAAATTTTTTGAAAGTTGCTAAAAAGCCACTTTTTGTATGAAAAAGAGGAAAAAAGGGTTAAAATAGTAATTTTTAGCAACTTTCAAAAAATCATAAAAAATACTAGCAAAAATATTATTGAACATTTTTGCAGTTGCTCTTAGAATTGTTTCAAGAATTTTTTTGAATCAAAATATTTTTTCGAAAAAATCGAGGAAAAAAGTTGAAAAATAGCTTTTTTTTTTAATTCAAAATTTTCCATGGGTATTTCATGGCTTAAAGAAATTTTGGTATCAGTCGAACGGAATTTAAGTGAACAAAAGGTTAATATAAAAAACCGCATCAAAACATCTTTATTATACCCAAATTTGACCAATTTATGGTGTATGAAGACATTAGTGGTTCACTGTATCTTACTTAGTGTAATCGATAGAATACAAACGGTCCATTTTGAAAGTCAATTTTTACGGAAAATGGAAAAAAAATATAGAAATAGTGAATTTATTCCAATGTAAAATCTAAATGTTCATCCTATTGAATTTCTTCCAGCGTATATTGCTTAAATTAATAACTTGAATACATTTTTGGAAGAAAATTTTACAAGATGTGAGTTTTTGATCAATTTTACGTTTTTGGCCTGGGTTGACATTTCTGTGGAAATACCCATATGTAAATATTATATAAAAACACGTTAAACGCAAGCCCATTTGAATAAACACGCCGGAAGCTTCTTAATTTTCTCGTCAGTGCTCTCTTATTTTTCAATTGGTCAACTGCTACTTAAAATTGCAGCATATACACTACGGTGTCCCTTATTTTTGCAGTCATTATTTTTAAACGCATACGGGCCTGTTAATTTTATTTGGTCCTCAAGCACTCGGAAATAAATTATTCAGGCCTGTTCCGGTTTTCACTTTCGGCAAGATTTTGCGAAAATGAATTTCCCTCACTTGTTCCGGTTTTCACTTTGGGCAAGATTTTGCAGATTGAATTCACTTGACATTGAGCTAGTGAATTTGAATTCGAATAGAACAAATCGAT
Organism: Drosophila suboccidentalis; assembly: GCA_037043435.1. Lineage (NCBI taxonomy): Eukaryota > Metazoa > Arthropoda > Insecta > Diptera > Drosophilidae > Drosophila > Drosophila suboccidentalis. The sequence goes on along the minus strand of JBAMBK010002456.1, from coordinate 121,917 downwards.
GATTTTTTCATGCTTTGCATAAAATCAAAATATTTATAAAATGCTCCAGTGCTTTAAGAATAATGTTGCATCATCAGATAAATAAAAAATAATTTATTTGATCTTTTAATTATTTTTAATTCATCATACCTCAAAATTGATGAGACTCTAACCTAAAATTTTTGTCGGATTTGCTCGATTCTAGTTTCCGCAAGTATTTGTGAATGTGAATGGCAACTGTATTAGGGCTGCCCTTGTATGTGAAGAAATAAGTAAATATATTGCTACATATTTAAATTTTAAAACAACAGTTTAAGTATTTTTAAGTATTTCGTAAAGTGAAAAATCCAATTTCTTGTTTTTTAAATGCAAGTTTTGACAAAACAGTTTCAAATTCGATGCTAACAGAACATTTTATTTTTGTCAACAAGTACTGTGCAGCAATGGACAACTCTGCAAAAAGGTATTTTTCAACACTGAAATCAACCGCACTTTCAAAAATACAAAAGCTATAACGAAAGAAGGTTTTACCTTAAAAAAAAAATGTTAACACTTATGATTAAAAAAATATTAGATGAATAAATTACACAGTTTGACAGGCGAAAATTCTTTGACGCAAATGTCTGATTCGTTCAGAGCATTTTTCAGCACTGTTCTGCAAAAAAGTACTCAACAAAATGTGTGAGGGAAACTCGGAGGATAATTTGTAAGAAATGAAAAGGAATTTTAAGGGGAATTCGGTCAAATATTGCGGATTTAAATTCGCAAAAATAAGTGAAAATTAAATTAAAATTAACTTAAATATCAAAAAAATTATTTTTTATTTATCTGATGATGCAACATTATTCATAAAGCATTGGAGTACATTATAAATATTTTAATTTCATATTGATTTTATGCTAAGCACGCCAAAATCATCGATTTGTTCTATTCGGATTCAAAGTGAAAACAGGAACATTCCTGCATATGTTAAATTTAATATTATTCGTCACAAAATTGGATATCAGAAATTTTGGGTCATGAAAATGCTTTCGTCACTAGACTTTTACCTCGTAAGGAGGTTTTTTTATAGGATACAAAAAAAACGAGACGAACTGTTGCCCAGTCAGTTAAATGCCGTTCGGCACGCCGAAGATTTGATGTCCATTTGGAAAGCTGTACATATTATAATTTCGACTGACCGTTTCAATAACAGTTATATCTAGGTTTCTGGAATGCGAACGCAGATCAAGTTTGTTTCTAAATTTGGATCGGACCACTTATCATATAGTTGCCATAGTAACGATCAGTCGTAACTCAAGCTTTACTACGAGATTTAGCTTGAGATATCTATCTCAACCAAACTGACGAATATACATCTAAGGTGGTCTTATATATAATGACCAAATTTGGTTAAAATTGGTCAACTATATAATATAGCTGCCATAGCAACGATTAATCGAAAATTAAAATGAGGAACTACATTTTTTGTTGTTATTGGAGATATCTCAACCAAACTCATAGATTGGGACTTTTCTATTGTATTTAAGAGTACCAGGGCACAGGGTATTCTACAGTCGAGCACACTCGTGTGGGGCCCGTGAGCGAAGCAGTACTCTCAAAATGAGCTGATCGAAGTCAGCTCATTTAGAGCTGCCATGTTAACTAAAAAGGCGCTAAAAGTTTTTTTGGAACTTGCAGGGTTAGGCTACCGTCGAGTTCCCAACTATGGGATACCCGATACTTATTTAGATAAACATAAAATATTTTTTATTGCTTACTTTTAAGTACTTACATTGCTTAGACACTAAAATCAGCAATAACTAGCGTTCTGTTTGCCCGATCTTGTTGCGATCATGTAAGGTAATAGCTTATATTTAAAGATATGGATAGATAGAGGTCTGTGCGCCAAATTTGGTTGCTCTAGCTCCTATAGTCTCTGAGATCTTGGCGCTCACACGGACGGACGGACAGATGGACATGGATATATTGACTCGGCTGTTGAAGCTGATCAAGAATATTTATACTTTAGTGAGCCGGAGATGATTTCTTCTCCCCGTTACATACATTTCAACGAACACAATATACCATTTTACTTATTCTTGAAGTAACGAGTATAAAAAGGGTAAATTTAAAAACTAATTAAGGGATGCACAATAAGTTGTATGCAAGGATTTTAGGAATGTATTTGTGTTTTATTGTGCAACTGTCCAATGTCCAATAAAAGGCTATTAACAAAACTTTATGATAAAAAATTTGATATATCCAGGAGTCAGATGGGGAGAGGGTGAGGGCAAGGTCAAAACAAGTTATAAGTTCTTCTTTAGTCTAATAAACAAACACTTCAAACTTTAGCTAGGATTTTATACTTTACACAAAGAAATCGGTATTCATACAATGTCAAGGAATGTCATGGTTAAAGGCAAGATTCAATTAAAAAAATAGTAAGCTTTAAAACCCATTCCTGATAATTTTGACTAGGTTAAATTCCACTTTAGCCCAACTGAAATTCATGCCAAATTTCAAGTTTGTTTTTATCACTTCCTGATAACTGTTATTAGGTTAGATTAAAAGCATGGCATATTCTTGTATCATTGTGGACAACAGCTCACGCCTGTAACCAAGCAAGGCATTTAATCAAAATTTTCGAATTTGAAAAAGCGTTGAATTCTTTCACAAATCAATAACAGATACTTTTATATATTTTTTGGGGTTTTTTATAAGCTCTCCGATCAGCTGATCATCAGTGGTGAGCTGTCAAACACAACATATGTTCAGCAACGCTTTAGAAAATTGTTTTTTGTTGTGCGCATTAACTTCGAGTTCCTTGGGAAATTTAGAATCTTTACTTATTCTATTACAAGTTTGGCGTTTTTATAAGCTTTAAGGTACGTATTACATAGAAAATCAGTATTTGTGACCGGTCAATAAATGTGTGGTAATATAAAACGTAGTGGTAATTAAGTGTACTAACAACGCTACTGTGCGTACACCTCCATATCTTTCGTGGAGTAGAACTATACCATATTCTATTGGATTCACTCTCTTATTTTATTTGGAAGTTTGAATCATTGTGCGTCCAAAATGCCCATTATGAACTGCCATTACCTGCTTCCCTTCCTATTACAGCACTTTTTAGGCACAATGTCAGTAGAAAAACTGACACTTTTTTTAGTATGGCACGAAGAAGCGATCTCAACCAAGAAGTTTCTCACAATGGAAAACTTTGTATTTGGTACTGTTCTCAGAATCCTTAAATATACTCATGAGGAGAAGTGCGAGATTGGCAAAAAGATGCGAAATTGTACTAGTAGGCTTGTCGCAAATTGGAAAAACTGTGGAAGAAATAAGGCTTTTTTTAAAAACAGTAACTAGGAATGGCTAGATATGCCGTTCGTACTGATGGAAAGATCATTTTCCGAAAATGTTGGACGTCCACAAAAAGATATTTCAGAGTGTTGAAAAAAAAAACGCGAGTCAACAAATTGTCCGGCCTTACTGAAGAAGTCTCATCAGAAAATTTGTTACGATTGTCTGATCAGATAGAGGTATATCAAATCGTATTAAAAAGTTTTTTAATTTCTTCATGATTTACATTGACTTGAAGAATTTATCTTGACTATAAAGTCCCGTTAAAACTGTAGTACGATTATTTATTACGATTTGCAACGTGGATTATCAAGAAAAGAATGCTTCGATCAACTTACTCCGACTTTTGGTGATAAAGCACCAAGCGCAGACACTGCACTATGGGCAAAATTCGGATACTTTGACATAAATAAAGAATTATGCTGTCCAGAATTCGAATTTGTTTGTTGTTCGTAATCTAAATACCTAAGATTAGATAATGGAATTTATGCGGATTACCCTTAAGGTTTAGCAGATGATCAAATTCAGCTGATTTAGAGTTGCTTTGTTCATTGAAAAGCTCGCAAAGGTAAGTCAAATGCCTTGTTGTTAGACACTATTCTGTAGTAAAGTTTGTTTATCAATGTCCAATGTGTTGTTGAATGTGTATTTTAAGATAACAACTAACAAGTACAATATATGTGTATTTTGTGGAATATTACTTTTGAGTCCTGTAAGATGGAGGCGATTTATGAGTCAAAATATAGTCGCTAAACAGTATTGAATCAGGTTCCATAATAACTTTTTCCCGTTTTTGTCCCTTTTCGTGAAAAATCACATGTTGCAGGGTAGCATTTATGCTAAAAAATAGTAATTTTCCCGAAATCAGATGGGGAGGGAGGTGAAGGCATCGTCAAATTAAAAGGCAAATAAGTTTTTAATTCAACATTAGTCTAATAAGAAAACATGCAAGGCTTAAAATATCTTGCTCTATCTATATATATAAAATTCTTTGTCCTGACTGACTGACTGACTGACTGACTGAGAATCAACGTGTAGCCCATACGGTAAAAGATAGAAAGCTGAAATTTGCACACAACATAGATGAGATAATTTTTTGCGTTTTGCGAAATTCGACCTCTAAGTGGGTTAAATCGGGGTCAAAGGTCACGGAATTGCTTAGTATGAAAAACTTTTTTGTTTCTTAAGATATCTCAACCAAACTCACAGATTGTATGTTTGGGACTGTCTCTAACATTCTGCCCAAATTTGGACAAGGTCGGGTTACCATATCATATAGCTGCCATAGGAACAATTGGATGCAAAATAACCTTTAGTATGAACAACTTCTTTCTTTCTATCTCAACCAAACTCAATGATTGTATGTTTGGGGCTGTCTCTAACATTCTGGCCAAATTTCAAAGTCGAGTTACTTTATCATATAGCTGCCATAGGAACAATCGGATGCAAATTAACCATTAGAATCAAAAACTCTGTTGTTGCAAGAGATATTCTTAAAAAACTCACACATTAACTCTTCTTGCTAAATTTTTAATTTTCCTCAAATTATCTTTTTTCCGCCAAATTTAGCTTTTTCCCGCTAAATCTGGACTTTTCCCGCCAAATCACTAAATTTGACTTTTAGCCAAAGTTCAATTGCAAGGAGGAAACATTAAAACCGCGGACAGCGGAAGTTAAATATTTCTTTTTTTTTTTTACAAAAAATGCTATCTATATATGGGCATTTCTCCAGAAATGTCAACCGAGCCTAAAAACGAAAAATTGCTCAAAAACGCACATCTTGTGAAATTATGTTTCAAAAATGTATTCAAGTTATTTATTTAAGCAATATACGCTAGAAGAAATTCAATAGGATGAACATATAGATTCTACATTGGAATAAAATCACTTTTTCCATATTTACGTCCATTTTCTTAAAAATTGATTTCCAAAATGGACCGTTTGTATTCTATCGATTACACTAAGTAAGATAGTAAGATTGTAACATAAACCATTTTAATACATAGAAATATATTGAAAGTTTAATTTAAAATAAGTTTTTCGAGCTGTTTCGATATATAATTAAAAAAAAAGAGAGACAGAAACAACAGAAATATTTTGTGGAAAAAAATGTCACGTGCGACATGTCGCATGCGACAGTGACTCAAATTACATTTAAAAAAAAACTACTTGATATTTTTAAATCAAACGAAAAGCATTTTTAAGATAAATGAATACATTACATTTCAAAATAAATGGCATCAAAATATTCGTTCACGTTTTGCCGAAATCAGTGCTAGAACTGGTCGCCGAAAAAACGACTTCTATGTGAGTCGCGTGCGAATGCCTTGGTTTTTTTAAATTATCTTGAAAACGAACAATTTCCCAAAATCCACTTTAGCACCAATTATAGTGCTAATCAATACCTATGAGATTCTCCTTTTGTCACAACAAAATAATGTTTTGGCATATGTTTTATTTCACTTTGAATGCGTACGAATGTCGCATTCGACATGGGAGAATTACCCATATATAAAATTCTTTGTCCTGACTGACTGACTGACTGAGAATCAACGTGTAGCCCAAACGGTAAAAGATAGAAAGCTGAAATTTGCACACAACATAGATGAGATAATTTCATCGTGCAATAAGACGGCGTTTTGCGAAATTCGACCTCTAAGTGGGTTAAATCGGGGTCAAAGGTCACGGAATTGCTTAGTATGAAAAACTTTTTTGTTTCTTAAGATATCTCAACCAAACTCACAGATTATATGTTTGGTACTGTCTCTAACACTCTGGCCAAATTTTTTCAAAGTCGGGTGACTATATCATATAGCTGCCATAGGAACAATCGGATGAAAATAACCTTTAGTATGAAAAACTTTTTTGTTTCTTAAGATATCTCAACCAAACTCAGTGATTGTATGTTTGGAACTGTCTCCTACATTCTAATCAACTTTGGTCCAATTTGGATGACTATATCATATAGCTGCCATAGGAACAATCGGATGCAGAATAACCTTTAGTATGAAAAACTTTTTTGTTTCTTAAGATATCTCAACCAAACTCAATGATTTTATGTTTGGGGCTGTCTCTAACATTCTGGCCAAATTTGGTCAAAGTCGGGTTACTATATCATATAGCTGCCATAGGAACAATCGGATGCAAAATAACCTTTAGAATTAAAAACTCTGTTGTTGTATGAGATGTTCTTAGAAAACTCACACATTAACTCTTCTTGCTAAATTTTGAATTTTTCCTCAAATTTAGCTTTTTCCCGCCAAATTTAGATTTTTCCCGCCAAATCTGGATTTTTCCCGCCAAATCACTAAATCTGACTTTTAGCCAAAGTTCAATTGCAAGGAAGAAACATTAAAACCGCGGACAGCGGAAGTAAAATATTTCCTTTTATTTTTACAAAAAATGCTATATTATATAAATTTGTTAAAGCGGACTACTAAGGACCTTCTTTTCAATTTCGCGAGCGAAGCGAGCAGGGGATGGACCCCCTTATATTGTATTAATTTGTTAAAGCGGACAACTTGAGAAGTTCTTTTAAATTTTTGCGAGCGAAGCGAGCTGCGGGTTGGCGAGCGAAGCGAGCAGTTTAAGTTTGTTTAGCTGGACAACATAAGACCTTCGTTTCAATTTTGCGAGCGAAGCGAGCGGGGGTTGGCGAGCGAAGCGACTAGGGGGCGGAGCCCCCTAGTATTATATAAATTTGTTAAAACGCACTACTAAGGACCTTCTATTCAATTTGGCGATCGAAGCGAGCAGGGGACGGACCCCCTTATATTGTATTAATTTGTTAAACCGGACAACTAAAAAAGTTCTTTTAATTTTTTGCGAGCGAAGCGAGCAGTTTAAGTTTAAGCTGGACAACAAAAGACCTTCTTTTCAATTATGCGAGCGAAGCGAGCAGGGGGCGAAGCCCTCTAGTAGTATATAAATTTGTTAAAGCGGACTACTAAGGACCTTCTTTTCAACTTTGCGAGCGAAGCGAGCAGGGGACGGACCCCTTATATTGTTCTTTTAAATTTCTGCGAGCGAAGTGAACAGTTTAAGTTTAAGCTGGACAACAAAAGATCTTCTTTTCAATTTTGCGAGCGAAGCGAGCGGGGGTTGGCGAGCGAAGCGAGCAGAGGGCGGAGCCCTCTAGTTTTTTATAAAGTCGTGTCGTCGGGGGGTCTTGCTTATCCATTCTTGCGCAGCATCAATTGTTTCTAGCACAAATATGTAAATGCTCTTGGACGACCTTCACGGATGTCGTCCTGCAGCCAAGTTCGGTCACAAGTGAAATTGTTGCACCAGTTTTTCACAGTGCACTGTTGGCAAAAAGTCGATTTATTTGGCATTAGCTATAATTTTAAGGCTTTTTTTATAAACTTAAATCAGCTTTCGCCGAACGCTCTGGGGTCGCACGCTATACAAAAAAAATGATACCACAAAAATGCTTGTTTGACGCCTCTATGTACTATATTGTTTGCTTAGTGCTTAAATACAAGGCAAGATATTTTAATCAGGCCTGTTCCGGTTCTTACTTGTTTTTTGCGAAACTCAATCCGCAAGATTTGACCGTATTTCCCTTAAAATTCCTTTACATTTCCTGCGAATAACCCTCCGAATTTCGCTCCCACATTGTGTTGAGTAATTTTTAGCAGAACAGTGCTGGAAAATGTTCTGAGCGAATCAGACATTTGAGTCAAAAGAATTTTCGCCTGTCAAACTGTGTAATTTATTCATCTAATATTTTTTTAATCATATGTGGAAACATTTTTCAAAGGTAAAACCTACTTTCGTTATAACTTTTGTATTTTTGAAAGTGCGGTTGATTTCAGTGTTGAAAAATACCTTTTTGGAGAGTTGTCAATTGCTGCACAGTACTTGTTGACAAAAATAAAATGTTCTGTTTGCATCGAATTTGAAACTGTTTTGTCAAAACTTACATTTAAAAAACAAGAAATTGGATCTTTCACTTTACGAAATACTTAAAAATACTTAAATTGTTGTTTAAAATATGTACCAATATATTTACTTATTTCTTCACATACAAGGGCAGCCCTAATACAGTTGCCATTCACATTCACAAATACTTGCGGAAACTAGAATAGGTCGAGCAAATCCGACAAAAATTTTAGGTTAGAGTCTCATCAATTTTGAGGTATGATGAATTAAAAATAATTATAAGATCAAATAAATTATTTTTTTTTTATCTGATGATGCAACATTATTCCTAAGCAATGGAGTATTTTATAAATATTTTGATTTTATGCAAAGCATGCCAAATCATCGATTTGTTCTATTCGAATTCAAACTCACTAGCTCAATGTCAAGTGAATTCAATCCGCAAAATCTTGCCGAAAGTGAAAATCGGAACGGCTAAGGGAAATTCATTTTCGCAAAATCTTGTCGAAAGTGAAAACCGGAACAGGCCTGATAAGATTCTCTTGTAGGTATCAACGTGTTCATGCAGCTGGACAGTCGGATGGGCAGTTATCGATTCAGTTCTTAATGTACACACATCTGTACAAATATGTATGTATACTCATTAGGCCCAAAAAAGGGTTCCTTCTGCAGGTTATATGCATATGCATTGGTAAAAATTTATTATAACGAGTATGAAGATCCCGATTAATTAATGAAATTAACTTATTTCTTCTGATGACAATTAAAGGCGGTAACGCCTCTGCCAATGTGTTTGTCAGTATTGAGCAGGTGTCGAAACAATGTGTGGAGCGCAATTTAAATTAGAATGTTGCCACATTCATTAGACGATCAACGAATACAACAACAGCACAGAAAGGAGCTCATATAAAAATGTCAGAACAAGTTGAGTCGCCAATTTGTCAACCAAAAACAGCAACCGGCTAGACACGCTGCCGAGCTCCATTTTAAATTCAAAATGCATTTTTTGCATACTCGCATTTCAAAAATGCAATAATCAAAATCTCAGCTTACAGCTAAACACAAAGTTTCCGTGAGCGCGTATCTAGCTGTCGAATCGACTTGGATACAGGGGTGTGACTTGTGGAGAGGGAGTGTGAGTTTGCCCATGTCCATGGATTCGTTCATGCGCAAGGTTTTTTGCATACACCGAACTCTGAATTCGATTGCTGCCCCGATCTGTCGTGTTTGTCTGGCTCGGACCGGACCTGCCCAGTGCCAGTCTAGGCCGGGCCGGGCCAGGCCGGCCGGTGGCTAGTGGCTGGTGGCAATTTGCCAGTGCCGTTGCCGTTGGTATGACCGCACCCCCGCCTTGTGCCTTGTCCCAGCCAGAGATGCAATAGTAAAGCTTAATTGTTGAGTGCTCAGTTGCTTGCAACCAGCGGGGTGCATTGATCTTTAAATGGTGCAAAAGCCGTTGAACTGCACGCCACTGCATTAACAACAACAATAACGAATCGCTAGACTGATCAGCTCGATTCAGTTCGGTTCGGTTCGGCTTGGACTCGGTTGCAGATATATAGTATGTACATATGTCTGTAGATAAAGACTCCGATTCAGACTCTGACTGAAACTCATGCTCAATATAAACTTGGTCCAGACCCACCCAGGTACCCCAGCATCGGGCAGAACTTTTCAAAAACACTGTGTGTGTGTGTGTGTGCGTGTGTGTGTGTGCGTGATGTGTATGTTATGCTAATTTTTGCATTTTGCAAACGCTCAAGTTTAACTACGTCGCGATAAATTTGGCCTGGCTTCAACCCGTCCACAACCATAACCCAAGTACGGGCCCAGCCCGGGTTGGGGCTGTCAAGTGCGATGGCCAAGCCATCGAAATCGAGAATGAAATAAAAAGGTGACCAAATGTAAATTCTTTTAGTGTATGTTATTTCAATTTTACTGCCTAGTGGATACCTGATGTGTTACTGACACGTTCTTCTGTTTGCTTCTTGTCGCTTCTAATGCTGCATGTCGCTTTGTTGGATGAGTTAAATGAACGCTGGGTTTGTCTTTGAAAGATGTCAAGGTATCTGTAAAATGTTGTATTTGATTTTGTACGCTAATTACAATTTAATTTTATACAAAACCATTGAAGAAGCTGTAAAACTTCAATCGCTACTCAGAATTCGATAGACAGTTAGTCATATTTTTTTCTTGGCGATTTTCAGTTATAAGCGAGTCGAAAATTCAATTCTCAGCGTGATTCAGCTTCTAATCAAGCAGATACTGAGCCATTTAATACCCTGTGAAAATTCATGTATATATTCATAACTTACCCGTACCCTTGATTGTTATACGGTATGATGTAAAATGTCAAAATTTGTTTATGGTGTATATATATATATTAGTTTCATCTAGAAAACTATTATATAACTAGGGGGCTCCGCCTTTGCTCGCTTCATTCGCGGTGCTACAGTCGAGCATACTCGACTGTCGAAGACCCTGTACTTACTATGGAAAAGCCTAAAATAAAATAATATAAATCGCTACAAATATGCAAATTATAATAATATTGACGATATATTTTCATTACAAAATTATAAATGATTTATTAAAACACAGCATCAAATTTAACAGACGCTTAAAATTAATGCGCAAAATGAATTGAGTCACGCATTAGAGAAAGCGAGACAGCGATATGTGCATGTCCCAAATCTCTTAATAATACACAAAAAATTTTAATATAATAATATTGTAATGTAATATTAACATTGAATATAAAATGTTATAAACATTAATATAAAATGTCAGGAAAACATAAAAAAAATCTTAAAAAAACAAAAAAAAACTCTGTCAAAGCCGGGATTTGAGCGGGACGCCTGATCCACAACGACTGCTAATAATAAAAAGTTTTAAAAAATGTAATTATGAAAATTGCCAATGTCGGGAACTTAGTCCTCTAGGCAAAAGGAACCCACACAAGGGCGTCGGCAGCTTCTCAATGAGGGGGGGGCTAAAATTTTTTGCACGTTTTTACATTTACTACACTAGTTTACAGTCATTTCGCTTCTCATGTCTCAGTGTACTTTTTCTATAGACTTTGGCCCCTAAACACGAAAATCGCACTTAAAACTTTTTTCATGGAAGGGTTTTCGAAATATTAACTTTTTTCCCAATTTTCGAAGTTTCTCCGACATTTTGAAGTACACCATGAGATCTTATAAACCGATATGACCAAAAACGCACTCAAATTAAAGGTTACTTATCCCTCTACAACCTTCTTTCATATAGTTTTGAGATCGGCTTAGTAGCTCAGAAGCTAGCGACTTTAATAAGTCCCAAAATCCGGAATTTTTGTGATTTCTTGGGTTCGAGAGGTCATAAATCGTCCCAAAAAAAATAGATATCTAAGGTGTAAAAATTATTTTAAGTGTTTAACTTAAAATAAGGATCATATCAGATGCAAAATCAGACGTACAAAATAGCTGTCATTAAAACTATTGATCGAAAATTAAGATTAAGTATAAACATCTATGTTGTTTTTTGAGATATCTCAACAAAACTTTTAGATTGAAAATATTTTAGTACCTAATAGAAATCGGACCACTATATCATAAAGCTGCGATAGGAACGAGTAGTCGAAATTCAAGTCTTAGTATAAAAACTTTTTGGTTGTTTGAGATATCTCAACTAATCTGACAAAATCAGCATCTGTTATGGTCCTATACATCCTGACCAAATTTTGTCGAAATCGGTCCACTATATCATATATTATTTATATTTCGCCACAGCGGTTAATTGGATCTCGTGGTATACATTAAAATGTCGGAGAAACTTCGAAAATTCGGAGAAAAATTAATACTTCGAAAACTCTTCCATGAAAAAAAATTGAATGTACGATTGGCAATTATTGGCAATAGATATAGTAGGGCTACAGAAAAATTGTCACATTGCAGTCTTAAGACCTACTCTGGTTGGATTTCGGAAGCTAAATATGGTAAAGTTATGAATGTAGGGGGGCAGGGGGGGGCCGTTGCCGACGCCCTTGAACCCACAGTTACACGTTGCGAAAATACAGATATGTTAAGACTACAACGATTCATTCTTTGGAGTTATGATTTCTGCCAACACCCTTTAAACATTGAATAACATTTAAAAAGCCTTTACTGAACATCCTAATATTGATTCTACTGGACTGTAGGTCAAACTTTATTGTTGCTGTTTAGGTATAAAATAGGTATTTGTACACATTTAGTTGTTTTATATCTTCGCTATTTATTATATTGGGAATTTTCTTTTGTGATATGCCAACATTTCGGACTTTTTTACCATTGGAACAATCAGTTAAAAATGAAATGCAGAAATTAGCTGATAAACACAGGGTTGTCATCGCAAAGCACGCGCTTTAAAAATTGTACAGTTTTCTTCGCGATTTGAATGTGTCATGGACAATAAGGCAACATTATTAAAATATTTGAAATGAATTCGAATCAGTGTGGTTTGTATTATGTGTTTGTGAGTGTCAAGTGTAGAAATTGATCGTGTTGTTCCCTTAATAATGTAAAATAATGCAAACGAACTTTTTTCATTAAGTCTCATTTTAAAAAAGGTATCGAAGGTGTGTCCAGCGGTGTCCATCGTGTCCATGAAATATATTGTGAGTTGTAGAGTATTTAATTCTTGTTTAAATGATTGTAGTTAAAAAACCCACATTTACCCGCAATCGGTGATATTTATTTTTTCAGCACCTAACCTCACAATTTCAAATTTCACCAGTTTTAGATTTAATTAATTAAAAACTCGTAAACTACTTAAGATAATGATGCGGTTTTTTTCTAGTGCTCTTCATACAACTAGAAGTATTTTAGAAAAGTGGGCGTGTCACCAACCCCGCCCCCAATTTTTTTTTTTAATTTAATGCTTACAGCCGTTTAAGAGGGCTTACAACTTTTTATATCTAACAAATACGTATTCTTTATATTGCTAATAATATATGTACTAAAATGCCTCAATTCTAATACCAAAAAAAACTCATTGTTTTGCATAGTGCCGAATGCAAAAATTTTGTTTAAAATAATTTATATGTAAAACTTAATATTATTCGTCACAAAATTGGATATCAGAAATTTTGGGGCATGAAAATGTTTTCGTCACTAGACTTTTACCTCGTAAAGAGGTTTTTTTATGGGATATCAGAAATTTTTTAATAAGACATCAGAAATTTTGAAATTGCAATATTTTTTTGACAATATAGCTTTGTCAATTTTGTTTATTGTTTGTACAGCTAAAACAAACTGTCTGGCAACACTGGTCCCCTTTACAAACACACATGCCCAGCGCAAAAGCTATCAGCACTCTTCAACTCTGGCTGCTAAAACACTTTGCAGCTGCTGTCCTATTCCCATTCTACCTTTTTAAATAAAAAATAAACGTTGAAGGTATGCCTAAGAGCCCTTCGAAATACCATTTCAACGATATATAGATCATATCTGTAGCTTCTATCCTTTAGATGCTATGAGGGTTTAAATTTTAGCGGTTTTTAGCGATTTCCCGCTAAGCTAGCGATTTTTTGAAAAAGTCGTAGAACAAACGATTCTATATTTTTGATTATAAAATGATTTATCTGCCGCAAAAAGAATTCACCACTTGCAAGCAGTTTATTTCCGCATTACGCTGCAAGCAGTGTACATACTGCATATGTACATGCAGTAGTGTAAAGGTAAAAGGTATATTCAGTTAAAAGGTAATATCTTGTCCAAACGAATTTTGACAGATATGTGTTATATGTCAAAAAACGCGGAATCAAATTGCCTATAACATATAATATATTTTAAAATGATTGCATGTGTAGATTTTTCTTAAATCGCCAAAATGTGGAAAAAAATACCTTATTTTACCTGTAGCTGTTTACCTTTTCACTTAAAGAAAAAATTTTGAAGGTGTGAATAAGAGCCCTTCAAAATACCTTTTCAACGATATATAGATCATGTCTGTAGCTTCTATCCTTTAAATGCTATGAGGGTTTTAGGGTTTCAATTTTAGCGGTTTTTAGCGATTTCCCGCTAAACTAGCGATTTTTCGAAAAAGTCGTAGAACAAACGTTTCTAGATTTTTGAGCGGGAACAAGTCCTCATTCAAACTTTTAAGCTAAATCAACGATTTGATCCAAACAAACAAACAAACAAACAAACAAACAAACAAACAAACAGACAGACTGACTTTTCATCTCATTTTCGGAAGGCCCCTAAAAATTTCAAAATTAATTATCTTTTGAACCAGCGGTCGGATTTTGATGATCGAGGTGTCATTCGACGCGTATTTTTGATTAGAAGAGTAAAAAATTAAAAAAAATTCAGAAAGGCTCCAACGGTCCCATTAGCTCCAATCATTTAAATTTTGCCCCTCCCACTTACACCTGTTTATCTCACGATCCAGGTGAGTTTTCAAAAGTCTTAGTATGCACATTTGTAAGTTTAATTGAAACCTTTCGATCAGTATATAACTCGACCTGATCGGACAGTCATAGCAAATTTTCCATTCTTCCTGTGTATATATGCTAGTCGCCTTCGCACCCTTCGTGCTGCTTTTGTCACTAGCGCGGACTGCCGTCCGCAGTGATAATATGTATAAGGTCAAAACTTGTAATTTGCAGTAGAAATCATAAACTTACTTGTTACCGATAAAAATAAAAAAAAAAAATAAAAATTGGGGGTGGGGCTGGTAACACGCCCACTTTTCTAGAATACTTCTAAGAGGATATATAACACTAGAAAAAAAACCGCATCAAAATATCTTGAGTAGTTTACTAGTTATTAATTATGGCCTCACAAACTGGCCAAATTATCCATAGTGCGATGTTACTGTCATGTATGTCTCTATGTGTGTGTGTGCAAAATCGCACTGGGCAATCTAAGTACCTGGGCACAGGGTATCCTTCTGTCGAGTGCGCTCGACTGATGCATTTCCCGCCTTTTTTCTGGCTTTTAACGAAGCAAAATCAATCTGTTTTTTTTTTAATCGACAACAAGCTGAGATTAAAGAGTCTTCCGTCCGATTGAGGATATACCATATGTATTTAAGCGAAAAGCGACGCAATTTTTAAACAAGGATATTCGAATAGTTTTCTGGCACTTAGTAAAAACTTTTCACCATTTAAGTCTGCAGCATATTTTATGGTAAATCCATTTCATGCTTTTTAAGTAAATACACTCACTTGACCGGGGCAGCCTTGCAGTTGGCATATGTGCAAGTCGTCGACTACATACAAAGGTAAACAGCGAATTCGTTTGCGTAAAACGTCCGTCATCCACGGAGCTGACGATATTATTGCGCCAATCATTACCTTTGAGTGTAAGTCAAACAAACATTCAACCGTATAAAGATATTTACCCGACTTAAAGCAGGACCTTTCGCACGCCATTACACAACTCTAGCAGCTACTAGACTAACAAGGAGCACAAAGAGATGCAATCGCAATTTTAAAAGTGAAAATAACCAAAAATTCAATACATTCAATACAAAACAGTTGTGTAGGCAGAGTTGCAACATGAAGTGCTGTTCACAGTTATACATAGTAATGCACATCCACCAATTTCAACATTGAATCCTTTGAGAGTTACATTTTTGTAATATTCAATTTTGTTGAATGTCAATTCTACAAAAAATCCAGCGGCCCCAATATAATAGCGACCGGGGCGGGTGCCTCCTTTCTATACATTTGTCCATATATTAATGTTTACATAGAATACCGTCATCAACTGAGACAATCAAATAAAATATGTATACTATATGTATGCATGTATACAAATTTCAATATGAACAGCGACAGCATACTGTTGAGCATACTGTGGAAATTGGGTTAAGCAATAAAGCATGCTAACTTCCTTGACACATTTTTCGGGGTCGAACTTTCGAAATTATTTGTACACAATACAAACAGACATTGATTAGCGATGAGTAGAGTGGGGTGACGGGGTGGGATGAAATGCTGTTGCAATTGTAATAAAGATTGCATTTTCGACTGTACTCATATACATACGTATGTTTGTATGCTTACATGCATACACACGTATCTATGAGTGCGTGAAAAAATACACACGAGTGCACTCTTATTAAGAATGTCGAAATGATAAGAAGAACGCGCGTACGCCACGTGAGCCAGAGCCAGAGCCAAGAAGAGAAAGAGAGAAAGACTAAGCTGCACTCGATGCTGCCCCCGTTTTGATCGCCTCGACCGAGTCGCACCGAAATTTGTATTCGCATTGCGATTATTGGACACTTTATTTATTTTTATTTATTCAAAAAGCAAACATTGCTGCCTCTAATTATATCATAGATACAAAATATTCAATAGTTATTAATATGAATAATTACAATAGATATTACAATATTACAAGTAGTTATAATAAGTAGTCTAATAACACCACCTACACGATGGGGGAATTTTTCTTAAATCGCCAAAGATATATTTTTGTGCCTGTAGCCTTTTACCTATATAATTTAAAAGAAAAGTTAAAAGATGTGCCTAAAAGCCCATCAAAATACCTTTCCATCGATATATAAAACATATCTATAGACTCTTCGTTTGGGTACTGTGGGATTGTCAATTTTAGCGTGCTTTGGCGATTGTCCGCTAAACAAGCGGTTTTTTTTTTTAAAAAGTCGTAAAACAAATGTTTTAAGTTTTATAAAAGAGAATAAATCCACATTCACACATTTAAGCTATCTCAACTCTTTGATATAAAAAGATAAACAGACTGACTTTTCATCTCCTTTTCGGAAGGCCACTAAAAATTTCAATTATCTTTTGAAACACTAGACCGATTTTGATGTTTGAGGTGTCATTCGACGCTAATTTTCGACAAAAAACATTAAAAATTTCACCAAAAGGCACAAACGGTCCCATTTGCTCAAATCATTTAAATTTTGCCCCTTCCACTTACAATTGCTCATCTCACGAACCAGGTGAGTTTTTAAAAGTCTAAGTATGGGGCGGAGCTTATTTCTGTCAGACCGTGCACACTAAATTAGCAAAAAAAAAAACAATCACACTAGGTAAGATCCAGATTCTAACAATAACCAAACCAAAATTTTTTTATTTATATGAGGCGCTAGTTGAGAAAAAACAATTTTTTCAATGGTACGTGCAGAACTTTTTTATTTTATTTTTATGATTTTGATTTTCTTAAGCTTTTTTCAAAGTCTGATTTTTTCAACATCTCTGAAGATTGCCACAGCCGAAATTTGAAAACTTAACTCTTTCTAAAAGCTAATGAATATATTTGTAATTTATTTACACACAGGCTTGAATTTATGCTAATACAGTCGAACTTCCCTAACTCGAACTTCCCTAACTCGAATTTTCTCTAACTCGAACAAAATCGAGTGGCAATAGCGTTTACTGAGCAAATTTCATACAAATCTGCTTCCCTAACTCGAACTTCCATAAGTCGAATTCCTCCGTAACTCGAACAAAAATATTGGCCCGTGCTTCTGTAAGTCAAACTTTTCGAGAAAATCTCCAATAAAGTTTGAATTTCTTTTTCGTTTCTGTTATATGCTTTTGATACCGGCTCGTTTGGATATGTAATATTGATGTACATTAACATATGGTAATGGAATATGATAGAATATTGCATCAACAATTATTTAGGCTTGTGAAATTGCTATAGGAAAGATGTTCGAAATGTACTTCTTTGTCAGCACATCAGTGTACTAAAATGTTTAAAAATGTTTAAGGAAATATTCAAACTTATTAGTAGTTAAGGAATTTGAAAGTAGACCAAATAAATTAAAGTTGCTGAAAAATATGGTACCTCAGCAAAAAACATTTTTCATTATATTAAAAAATGAAATATTAATTATGATGACATTTGAATCGGGAACTTCTTCTGGATACAGCAAAAAAACGAAGAAACGAATTTTTCAGAATATAAACAGGTCTTAAATAAACTGGAATCTTTTTTTGTTGAAAATAACAGGAAAAATTTGCAATTTGAAATGTATTTATGATTGAATGCATTTGTAGTTTCTTTTAAAAAGCTAAAAAAAAAAATTCCCTAACTCGAACTTTTTTCTTGGATAATGGTGATTCGAGCTAGGGAAGTTCGACTGTAGTTTAACAGCTATCAATTTTTGAATTAAGAAAATTGCCATAAAAAGTTCTAGAAAAGTATGAACAAAAAAAAATTCGCGACATTTAATAGGGACTCCATAGCTACCTCCCAGCATATTTTATTGTTGTTGTATTTTTATGTTTATTTTCGGTTTTGTTTTAGATTTTATTATTTGTTTAACGAAACATTAAGTTTTGTTTTAAGCGAAATTAAGTAAATATCATTATTAATATCTATTTAATAAATTAATTTTTCTTACAAGTTGTTTTTTAGAAAAATTCAAAAAAATATTTGATGGGAGGTAGTTATGGGGTCCTTTTAAAAGGACAGAAAATAATATTGGTAAAAATTTTAACACAGAAGCCGTAAATTACTGTTGAGTTTTATTTTGAGCAGAAAAAAATAAAACTCATTCATAATCATTATTTTTGACTTTAATTTTTTTTTATCAAAAATAATGATTATGGTCTAAGTTCTATAAGATTACTCAAAAATAATGATTATCATTAAAGAAAAAGTAAAAAATTGAAATATAAACGAGTAGCTTGTCATCGAGTTGGCAGCATATGTGAAACATATAAAACTAATATTAAACTAAACTACTACGTAATGAAGAGAAAGTGTTTTTAATTTGATGAGAAGCAGTCCTTGGCAGCAAAGATTAAACAAATATATATTTAAAAAAGTGGGTTTGGTTCATGTTAGAATCTAGATGTTAGCAAGTGTAATCCCCTTTATTTTAGAAGGGACTCTAGTAACGTATTATTCTTCTCATGCAGTCTATTTTTAAGACGAACGATCTAAAAACATATTCAAAGTTAAGGTGTTTGGCGCCCCGCTCGCAGAATTGAAGTGTGAAATGAACTGAATAAACAAGAACACAAACAAACAAACACAAAAATATACAGTACAATCTCGATAGCTTGACATTTTTAAATTTGGACAACCCGAAAGTTCGTTTAGTGACGGATACATTTCTACGAGCCAAAATTAATGATATACAATTTGATCTTGAATTTAATTGCTTAAACGAATTCTATTATTATTGAAGTGTTTTCGAGATTTCCTGATTCAGAATAAATAAATTTCAGAAACTCCTTGTTTACGATATTCAATGATCGAAACTGCTGTGCACCTTTGACAATTTCTCTTTGATATTAAACAATTATAAATTAATATTAGTACCTAAAATCACTATATGGAGGTATCTGATGATGGAGCGTCACAATTGTTGGTCCTTGATGGCCAGTGGCCATTAGCCACATCCTTTCAGATAATAGTACGTAAGCTGCGCTCTAGCTTAGCTCATGTCAATAGCAAACTTACTTGTGGCTCGTTGTTCAAGTGCTTGATCGCAAAATGAATCAGCCACAGCCACAAAGGGCACAGGTGACTCGAAGTATCGATGCTTCGGTTAAGATACACTCAGATTTTAATATTAAACGGCTAAGAATTAATAACAAAATCCAAGGTAGATATTAATAGACTCTTAGCCATTGTTGGCGCGTCGTCAATCACACTGAAGACGTATGTGGTCGCGATATAAAGGCAGCAGTTGATATACCAAATAGTGAAACTTCTCGATCGTATCGTCTAGAAAGAGGAGATTCTGCACCAGCGGCTCGAGCGGCTTAAGTGCACCACCCAGAGTCAGCTGGTGTAGGCTGTGGGCGCAGTGCAGCATCTCGATCAGGTAGTAGGCCTTCTTGCGCGGCATCTCGAGGCTCTCCTGCTGTAGGTAGATGGTTAGTTTGGTGTACTCGGTGATTGTTGTCTTCAGCACGCGTCCATCGCTCGGATAGTGCAGCTCAATGTAGTTGTTAATGGAGTTCCACTTTAGCAGCGGAGCATGATCATTGTAGTACTCCAGCCATTTGATATGCATCTGCAGATCCTCCAAGCCCAGGTGAAACAACAGCTGTGCTGCCTCCTCATAGCTCGTCTGGCAGTCCTCCTGAAAGCTCGCCAGCAGCGATCGAAGCTTCCGGCGTAGGAAATGTATCGCATGATCCCGTTGATTGACCAGCTTCATGACTAGCAACTCCCCTTTGTAGGATCGAAGATATGTGTTTTTTGTTTTTTAAGATATTTTGTTTTTACCTATTGAATTTGTGTGCTTATGTGTGGAATAAAATTCCCATGCTTATTCGATGATAGCAATTTTCATTAAGATAGATTACACAAAAAAATATCCAAGACAATCTCCTGGAGATCATTCGCACCTGGAGGAAATGAAATGTGTGCGTTGCTTGTAAAATAGCCAAATTAAGAAGAAAACAGCTTTATGGCAGCTATATGATATAGTGGTCCGAACAAAATTTAAAGACAAACAGGATCTGCTTCCGGTATCCTGGAACCTACGTTCCTAGTTCGAGGCCTCTAGCTTCTATAGTCTCTGAGATCGGTTGGCTCAAACAGACGGACGGACTGACAGACGGACATGGTTAAATTGACTCGGCTGTTGATTCTGATCAAGAATATATACACTTTATGTGGTGTGCCACGCCTTCTTACATACATTTCACAAATCCATTATACAGTTTTTACCACTTTTGGACACATTTTTTAGGATTGAAAAATTTAACAGAAGAAAATTCTTTTAACTAGATAATTATACCCTGTGCCCATTGAAAATGGTCAAAAGGGGTATATTAGATTTGTATGATGTATGTAACAGGTAGAAGAAAGCATCTCCGACCCCATAAAGTATAAATATTCTTGATCAGCATCAACAGCCGCGTCGATTGAGCCATGTCCGTCTGTCTGTCCGTCCGTCCGTCTGTTTGAGCGCGTCGATCTCAGAAACTATAATAGCTAGAGTTCAAGTTTGTTTTTAAGTTTGGATCGGACCAGTATCACTGCGGACGGCAGTCCGCGCTAGTGACGAAAGCAGCACGAAGGGTGCGAAGGCGACTAGCATATATACACAGGAAGAATGGAAAATTTGCTATGACTGTCCGATCAGGTCGAGTTATATACCGATCAAAAGGTATCAATTTAACTTACAAATGTGCATACCAAGACTTTTGGAAACTCACCTGGTTCGTGAGATAAACAGGTGTAAGTGGGAGGGGCAAAATTTAAATGATTGGAGCTAATGGGGCCGCTGGAGCCTTTTGGTCAACTTTTTTAATTTTTTAATATTTCTCATAAAAATGCGCGTCGAATGACACCTCAATCATCAAAATCCGACTACTGGTTGAAAAGATAATTAATTTTGAAATTTTTAGTCGCTTTCCGAAAATGAGATGAAAAGTCAGTCTGTTTGTTTGTTTGTTTGTCTGTTTGTCTGTTTGTTTGGATCAAATCGTTGATTTAGCTTAAAAGTTTGAATGAGGACTTGTTCCCGTTCAAAAATCTATAAACGTTTATTCTACGACTTTTTCGAAAAATCGCTAGTTTAGCGGGAAATCGCTAAAAACCGCTAAAAACCGCATCCAAACGATAGGAGCTACAGATATGTTCTATATGTCGTTGGAAAGGTGTTTCGAAGTGCTTTTAGGCATACCTTCAAAGTTTTTTTTTTAAGCAAAAAGGTAAACAGCTACAGGTGAAATAAGATATTTTTTCCCACATTTTGACAATTTAAGAAAAATCTACACATCAAATCACTTTTAAATATATTATTTGTTGTAGACAATTCAATTCCGCGTTTTTTGACATATAACACATATCTGTCAAAATTCGTTTGGGCGAGAAATTACCTATCTACTGAATATACCTTTTACCTTTACACTACTGCATGTACATGTGCAGTATGTACACTGCTTGGAGCGTAATGCGGAAATAAACTGCTTGCAAGTGGTGCTCTCAACCAGTGCTTAAAGTAACCAGTGCTGCCAGAAAGTTTAGTTTTGTTATGTGACAACGCGACTTTAATTTATTCAAATGAGTTAAGCATTAGAGTCTCTCTTTAAATTTATTTTATTTATTCTTCTTTACTATATAATTAATTAATTGCTTAATATTGCAAACAGAAAATTTATCTTTATACTTGTGCATTGCATGTGTACCCAATGTTGCCAGACAGTTCATTTTCATTAAATAAGAATTCGGGCTATCATTTATAAATACCCCAGTGGACCAAGCAACGGACGTTGAGCGAGAGTCTCGCCAAACGCTCGTAGACTGGCTCAAAAACAGACAAGTTGCGGTCAAACATCGTGCGGCGACCGAACTTCCGCCAAACATGAGTTGTCGAGCTAGGAAGTGGGCTGAAAACGGATCATATATGAGAGAATGCAGAAGTTCCGCTTAACTATCATCAACATGCTTGTGAGCGAAAAAAATCGGACACTAACGAAGTCATGTTATGTTGCAACGTAACTTTTTCGTTGCGTCGTGTATGACGCAGCTGTGGGCCGGCAGAAAAATGGCTTCGGCTCAGAAAAATATCGTTCGGTAAAAGACACGACAGAAATTGTATGACAATTGTTATTGTTGTGTTTATTTTTCTGCTTTGCCTTTGAGCAATTCGTGTTGTGTCAATTGCCAGGAATCTGCGGAAGCACATGGTCTGTGTGCAGATAAAAAAAGTTAATAAAGTGAGTAAATTATAATGTAAATGTATGTAAGTGTATATTTAATAATAATATTATATATTTTTACAGCAACCCGAAAGTAATCGATGACGATGGAGGGCAGCATGCTGAACAAGAGGCGCAATACTAGGTGTGGACAAAGAAGGACGCCTTCAAAACTTAAAAGCTACATTTTCTATATTTAGATTTATTTTATTTAAAATTATATTATAATGTCCTGTAATTTCTCTAAGTTTATCAATATAAAAACAATATTATTAGAAAAAATATTAATTCTCGTCTGTATTTAATTTTAGTAAGGTGTCATATGCAATATTACTTAAAGTACGCAAAAGATATCATAAAGGTCCCGAAAACGGTACTTTTACGTGTGTAACGCGTATCGTGCTCGAGCGATTCGCTGCCACAAACTGAGCGACAGATGATTCATATTTCTATCACTTTCAGAAACGCAACCGAGAGTTTTACACGTCCGAGATCCACAAAAAATATAATTAAAGTTCTGAAAATGATACGTTTCCGTGCTTCCGTTTATGAGACTTTTGCTGCCACAAACTGAGCGACAGATGGCTAATATTTCTATCACTTTCAGATCTGAAAACGGACGTTTTGCACGTTTGAAATCCGTAAAACTATCATTTTTGTTATTATAAATGAAATTTTGGTCCACTGGTACCTTTTGACAAAGTAGTTTTGTCAAAAGCAGAGGCGATTGCAAAAATTTCTGATATCCCCCAAAAAAACCTTTTTAAGCGGTAAAAGTCTAGTGACGAAAACATTTCCATGCCACAAAATTTCTGATATCCAATTTTGTGACGAAATATATTAAATTTTTTACATACGTTAATTTATTATATACTAGGGGGCTCCGCCCCCGCTCGTTCGCTCGCCAACCAACGCTCGTTTATTATATATGCCAAAAAAAAATTAATATACATACAAAGTAAAAAAAAAATTGGCATTCGGCACTGCGCAAAAAGTTATTTTTTAGGTGCAAAGAAGCTGAAGCTTTTTGCGCAAAGTGCGGAGTGCCAAGTTTTTTTTTACTTTGTATGTATATTAATTTTTGTTTGGCATATATAATAAACGAGCGTTGGTTGGCGAGCGAAGCGAGCAGGGGGCGGAGCCCCCTAGTATATAATAAATTAACGTATATAAAAAATTTAATATATTTCGTCACAAAATTGGATATCAGAAATTTTGTGGCATGGAAATGTTTTCGTCACTAGACTTTTACCGCGTAAAGAGGTTTTTTTGGGGGATATTATATAGCTGTCATAGGAACGATCAGTCGAAAATTAAGTCTTAGTATGAAAATCTTTTTTGTTGTTTGAGATATCTGAGGCAAACTGATAGAATATGCATATAGCATAATCCCATACATCCTGACCAAATTGGTTTGAAATCAGATATATCAGATAGCTGCCATAGGAACGATTGATCGAAAATATAGATTTAGTATGACATTTTTTTTAGTTTCTCATAGATTGGGAATATTTTATGTCTTTTACATTTTGATCGAATTTGGTTTAAATCGGTTCACTAGAACATATAGATATAATACAAACAAGTAGTCGAAAATGTAATGCGGCATCATCAAACCTTCGGCAAGCCTAATGGCGTGCAAATAAGTATTAAGCTATCAGTGTGGCAGGGCACAGGGTATCTTACAGTCGAGCACACTTGGCTGACGCCGACTATAGGCTTTAGTCGAGCTCCCGACTTTAGGATACCCGTTTCTTATTTAAATAAATTTTAGAATATTTTTTATTGCATGCTTTTAGGCATTTACATTGTTTGAAACTTAAATCAGTCATTACCACCTTTCTATTTGTCCGATCTTAAAACAAAGGTGGATTTTCGCGATTTAAAAATACGGAAAAGGTCGTAACAAACTTGATCTGCATGGCAAATTTGGTTGTTCTAGCTCTTATAGTCTCTGAGATCTAGGCGCTCACACGGACGGACGGACATTTCTATATAGACTCGGCTGTTGATGCTGATCAAGAATATATATTCTTTATAGGGTCGGAGATGCTTCCTTCTCCATGTTACATACATTGCAACGAATACAATATCCCCTTTTAATTATTTTTAAAGTAACGGGTATAAAAATGACCGATTTGGTTTCGAAATCTTACTAGGTACAACATTTTGAAAACTGTCCGTTTCAAAGATAGGAAAAGATTTTGATGGTGACAGCCAACTGAAATTTAATCTTGTTTGTTTATTTGATTGATTGTTTGATTTTTAGCCAACTTTCCAAACCAACAGACAAGTTACAATTGTATATGTATATCCTTGGAAAAGTATTGTTGAAGAGCTCTTAGGCTTACCTTAAAAAATTTGTTCTAATGAACATACATAGGTAAAATTTAAGGATTTTATTTCACATGATCTGTCGAGTATTACTTTTATATAGTGAAGTGATATTATCAAAGGTTATTATTAAGCAACGAGATACGAAAAGGAAAAGGGTGAAGTAAAGGTAAAATTAAAACTCAGAAAAAATATTAATTATTCTTTAATCCAACCAGAAATTATGCAAAGCTTAAAGTATTTAGCTTTATGAAAGAAAGATGAGCTATTTCTAAGAGTTGGTGATGGCGGAGTGTAAAGATAAGGTCCAATTTATAAAGAGATACCTAAAACTACAAAATCTTCTTTAGTCTAACTAAAGTCCATGCCAAATTTCAATCTTGCAGTTTTATTTTTAAATTTGTATAATAACAATTAAAACTTGTTTCTCATACTCACGGGGGGAGAGATAAAGGCGTGGTCCAATTAAAAAATGAAAAAATCCTAAACTCAACATTCGGCATAAGTTTAACTAAGGTTCATGCCAAATTTCGTTTTCAAATTTCACTGCCCGTCACTGGTTAGGCGCATTCAATTTTTCCTTTACTAAAATTGCTCTAAAGAAAAATAGGCTTTGAGTTGCTATTAAATTACATATGTATGTATACTTTAACTTGCACGCTCTTAAAATGTATGCAAATTCAATTTGTCATTCACAAACACAAAACTTACATTTTTTGTCGGACACAATAATTCAACTTTTTGTATTCATATTACAAGCGATAAGTCACAAAAATAATTTTTTCCGACTCATCATATAAAACGCTTGGGATCGCCTTAAAAAAAAAATACAAAAAAGTAAGAAAACATTTAAGAACATTTTCTTTTGTGAGCCGCTGCAACTCTTTGTTGCCGTTCTTTGCCGTTTGCGCGTCAACGCCGACTAAATGCTCTAAAAAATGAAATCTTTTTAAGTTCTGTTCTGTTCTCTCCTACGCACTGTGGTCCGGCAATATGAAATCAGTGGCCAAAATTAGAGAACAAAATTTTGAATATTTAAAATTATTCTTAGTTTAATCTATTTAATGTAAATTGAAAGCTCATTAATAAAGAAAAAAAATTAAAAAGAAAATAAAATCATATATTATTTTAAGTTACCATATTTATACACAGTTATACAGAAAGTCCAACCATAGTATACATTTTTTTGTTTAATATAACAACCAATATTGCCATAGCTCATAGGCCAGATTCCCATTTTTTGGCATAAAATCGTAACTTTTTTGAATTTACCTTAATATTCTAAAAGAGCATACATTACAAAATTGTAAATTCTACTTTAGTCTGATAAGCAAACATGCAAAGATTGAAATATCTTGCTTTATTTTTTAAAATTAAAAAAGCAATAAAAGCTCCAGATCTTGAACCTTATTTATGTTTTGATGTGTTTTAAAAACAATTCCATGTGGATTGCGGAAACTTTCCCCAGCTGTCTATAATCCTACTTAACCGCATAGAAAGGATACTTAGAACGGAAATTACATATGTTCGTAAAACAAAATTGAAACATTTAACCCCAAATAATCATTTCGATACACTTCGAAATATCTGTTTCGGTATTCATCAATGTATTATACTTATGTACGCATTAACATATGGAAGTATGTGTGTTCATACGATCTTATGCATGTAGATACAGTCGAACTTCCATAACTAGAACTTCTAAAGCTCGAACTAACTCTAACTCTATACTAAACTTAAAAAATAGAATTCCATAAGTCGAATGGGGATTCGAGCTAGGGAAGTTTGACTGTATATTAAATTGCGCCTTGGACATTATTTGATTTTTGTCATAATTTTTTTTTGCCCATAATTTGATTTATTGAATCAATAAATACAGGCCTCGACTGAAGCCATTCCTAATGGTTTTTTCTGGAACAAAAATTGATTCAAGAATTGGAAGAAAATTAAGTCAAATTCATGTAAGATATAGTATCAGCAAAAGGAAAATAAATAAATATGTACAGATCCACAAATTTGTAAATGATATGCAGCAGATTCAGATTGAATCCGTTGCTCGTTGGTCGAGTTCGAATAGCGATAGCTTCAATCGTATTCAATACAAATGCGCAATGTGCACATATGAATGGTTGTGTGTGTATTTGTGTGTGTGATAGTGTGCAAATATATGTAGATATGTAGCATGTTTTACATGTTTCAACTTCAAATTTTACTTTGGTCAACAAAGGAAGAAGCGAACCTTTCGGCATATTAGTAAATACTCGTATATGCATGTACATACATATGTACGTGTATGTAAATGTACTTGTATTCCTTGTATCTGTATCTGTAAGTGTGCATATGAACTACTGCTGTGCGGCCTTCGACAGTTCGCCGTCCACCGTCTGTCGTCTGTTGTCTGTCGTCTGATGTCTGTCGTCTGCATGTGTAGCTCTGTTGCCAGACACGTTTCAAATTCTACAAAAGAATTCCAGTAATTGAAGAGCCTCGTTACCGTGCAGACGTTCAACAGGGCGAAATACCAACTTACTTCGCTGATTTTATAGCACAGCAAATATGGCCGATAATCGTGGAACTGAGGAGGCGACTTTCGGATCGGATCAAATGGGAATCATAGTGTCCAGCGTGCTGCTCGCTGTGATCCTTATAATTGTCTCATTGATATGTCAGCGTCGCAATGAGCGGCTCTTCGGTCGGAGACCGCCAGGACCTTGGGGTCTGCCCATGGTGGGCTATCTGCCGTTCCTGGACAAGAGTGCGCCGCACAAGTCACTCCAGGCACTGGCCAAGCGCTACGGCGGCATCTATCAGCTGAACATGGGCAAGGTGCGGACTGTGGTGCTGTCGGATGCGAGCCTGGTGCGTGAATTCCTGCGCCACGAGGAGCTGACAGCACGTGCCCCACTCTACGTGACGCACGGCATTATGAAAGGATATGGTGAGCACTGAGCCCAACTGAACTGACAATAATCAAAAATAGTCCGACTACTTAAAAAGATTATATTTGATTATTTTCGATTATTTCTGGTTATTTTTGAGTAATTGTAATAATTTTTGATTATTTCTGATTTTTTGTAATCGCAATCATTAAATAATTGGGCAAAATCATTAGTTCGGCCTGTTCCGAATTTCACTTTCGATAAGATTTATCGGAATTGAATTTCTTTAACCTGCTCTAATACCATTTCGGCGATATTCAGCGGATTGTTATCACTATGAGTTGATGAGTTTAAGTCCGTTAAAGCGAAAAACGATCATTTCAAACACTTAGTCTAAATTCAAAGTGAATAAATGCATATCACTAAATGCTAAAAAGTAAAAAGTGAAAACCGGAACAGGCCTGAATGATTAATAAACATTACTTAACAGGTATGCACGATACAAACGAGCGAGCTTAACCTTTTCTATATCTCGGAATTGAGAATAAAATTGTGCAATTTCGTGTATCTGAAACATACACATTATTTAATTCTTGTGACTTGGTTATATATTTCTGTGTTTTTCACACTATATTATCGCTTTTGCCACTTATTTTGTGCTGCAAGCTTCATTGTTCATTTTTTTTCTTATCTATTTAAGGGAAATTAATTACTTCATTTATTTATTAAAAGACTGTATTTTTGAATTTCGATTTAAAGTCAATATGATGCAAATCATATAGTATTTATACTAAAACTATTTTGGAACAAACAAGAAATTAAAAAACTAAGAATAATTGTATTTTTTAATGTACATTTTATAATGATAATGATTAATAATGCACGAACTTAGAATAAAATTGCGCAATTTTTGATCTAATGTGTATGTATCTGAAACATACACATTACTTAATTCTTGTGACTTGGTTTTATATTTACTAAGTATGTTTTCACACTATATAATCGCTTTTGCCACTTATTTTGTATTTTTTTTTTAAATTGCACAGCCCTTAAATGTTTGTGTTGCAAACTTCATTGTTAATTTTTTTCTTATCTATTTAAGGGAAATAAATTACTTCATTTATTAATTTAAAGACTGTATTTTTAAATTTTGCAATAAAATTAATATGATGCAAGTTCTATACTAAAACTATTTGGGATCAAACAAGAAATTAAAAAAAAACTAAATATAATTGTATTTTTTAATTTCAATTTTCTATTTAAAAATTAAAAACCGCTTTAAAATCAGAGAATATGCCATGCAAAGGTTTAAGAAAGCAACTTAGCACAACTTGGCTTGTAATTTGTTCTACTCTACTCTACTCTAATCTCCTCGGAACGCAACAGGCATCGTTGGGGCCGCCGGCAACATCTGGAAATATCAGAGACGCCAGCTCATCGACTGGCTGAAGGCGCTGGGCATGACGCGCAAACAGTGCGAGACGCGTGTGCAGCTGGAGCAGCGCATTGGCCGCCGCGTTAACGAATGCCTCCAGGTGAGTCGAGAGTCAGAGTCAGAGTCTCTTTTTTCAGTCAGTCAGTGTCTGGAGTCAGTACTCTCTGACTAATTGGTTAACTGGCCCGCGTGAGAAATTCCAAGAATCATGAAAGTGAAGGTCCTACGCGTCATCGTCATCGTCGTCAGAGTTGTTGTTGTTGTTGTCGTTGTCGTTGTTGTTGTCTCTGGGTCTGTTGCTGTCGTTGGTGGACATTCACTTTCCGTTGTGATCATCACTCGGCGACCGCAGTGTGTTTTGTGCTGCTGCTATGACAATAACAACAACGAAACCGACGACGCATAAATTTTAAATTTGCTAATTTTGATGTTGTTGCTGTTGTTGTTGTTGCTGCTACTGAATGTTTTTGATGCTTTGCTTCTTTTTTATAATTTTTTTTTGTTTTTTTCTCCGTTCGCTTTGGCACTTTTCACTCTGTTCTCGGTCTCGGTTTCGGTTTCAGTCTCGATCTCACTCATATTTCATATCCCATACTTGATAGTAGTACAACATAAAATATGTATGTATGTGTGTATCTCATAGCTTGCATTTTGTATCTGTTCTATCGTTTCCCTTCTCACACATCGACAGTCATACGAGACGGAAGCACTGAAAGCTGGCGTACTGGATCCGCTGCCAGCGCTGCAGCACTCGCTGGGCAATGTTATAAACGATCTGGTTTTTGGCGAGACCTACAAGCGCAACGATCCCGACTGGCTCTATCTGCAGCAGCTGCAGGAGGAGGGCGTCAAGCTGATCGGCGTCTCGGCCGTGGTCAACTTTTTGCCCTGGCTGCGACATTTGCCGGGCAACAAGCGCAATATTCGCTTTCTGCTCGATGGAAAGGCCAAAACCCATAAGATCTACGACCGTATTATCCATCGCTGTGAGAAACAGATGAAGCTGCACTTGGAGCAGGATCAGGAGCAGGATCAGGAGCAGGAGCTGCCGGCAAAGCAGCCGCACAGTATACTCGACTGCTTTTTGGGCGAACGCCAGCCTTTCTCGGAGCTCTATTGCGATGATCAGCTGCGTCATCTGCTGGCCGATCTCTTTGGGGCCGGCGTGGACACCTCACTGGCCACGCTGCGATGGTTTCTGCTCTATATGGCGCGTGAGCAGCGCTGCCAACAGCGTCTGCACTCTGAGCTGCAGCACCTCAGCGATGTGCCCACATTGTCCGAGCTGGACTCGATAGTGTACCTCCGCGCCTGCCTCGCCGAGGTGCAGCGCATCAGATCTGTGGTGCCGCTGGGAATACCGCACGGCGTCGAGCGAGACATTACTGTGGGCGATTACTTTCTCGAGCGCGGCAGCATGATACTCATACTGCAGTGGGCTATCCACATGAACCCCGAGGTCTGGCCCGAGCCAGAGCAGTTCCGCCCGGAGCGGTTCCTCAACGCCGATGGCGAGTATACAGTGCCAGCGCAGTTTATACCCTTCCAGACCGGCAAGCGCATGTGTCCTGGCGATGAGTTGGCTCGCATGATGCTCACCCTCTTCACGGGCCGCATATTGCGACGGTTCCATGTGCAGCTGTCGTCTGGTAAGGACGACCAGCAGGTGAACATGGATGGTGAGTGCGGCATCACCTTGACGCCAACACACTACAAGCTTTGTTTTAGCTTGCTGAAAGAGAAGAAACTGAAGCAGGAGATGGAGCTGGAGGACGAGTAAACTATAAAGAACACAGGCGAATGAGAATGAACAGGAACAAGATATATTTATCATTGCAAACGATTAGGACAACGATTAGGAGAAGAACATGAATATGAACAAAGAACATGGAGACGGCACATGGAAAAGGAGAAATAAATTAAAGATAACATGAGTTTGCATGGCTGAAATATATGATAACTAGCTCATTTATTTGACATTTTTCTCTTTTTTTAGTTTTATTTTCCATAAATATTTTGTCTTATATTTTTAAAACAATTCGCCTTTTTTTTATATTTAGCAACTTAGAAAAATTATAATTAAGGATAATTATGCTTTGTTTGGGAACCTATACTTTAACATAAAATAGAAGACAATTAACCACATATTTACTGAAAATAAGTACTTGTATTAGTTAAGCATTTTTTGGTAATTGATTTCGATGATTTCGTAAACCACAATTTTTTTTGTATCATTAATACTACGATAAACAATTTATATTGCAATTAATATAATGGTCTTTTATTTTTTTCTAGACAAGGTATACCTGGAGCCAATAAAACATTTATTTTTTATTTTGAGTAAACGATTCAAAATAACAGTGATTTTTATTACATACAAATGAGTTTCAAAAATCGTGTAAGCCAACTAGTATCTTTTTTAAATTTATAACCACTCCATGTGAACAATGTAAAGCTCTATATCAATGCTGTCTTAAAAAAGGGGAGCAGAAAATCGTGAACCTACTCGGATTGGTGTGCCATGTACTATGCGAATCAATTTATGCTTTGATTTATAAAATTAATTAAATTATTAGAAAGTAATTTGGCTGAATATTTTGTATTGTTGTTAACAAATTTAACTATTTCACCCATTTCAATTGGCTGGGAATAACATTTAAGAATATAATATTTTTTCAACATCCCGAAACTTTGTCATCAACTCTAAGTATAAAGATAATGACATGAAATTTTACATGAACCTTAGTTACACTAATTTCGAATTTTAAATTTATTTTTTTTTGGATTTGGACCACGCCTTCACCTCCCCCTTCCAATCCAACTATGAGAAAAAAGTGTAACATATTTATAAAAAATATAAAGCTAAATATAAAGCTAGAGACTTGAAATTTGGCACAAAGCTTAGTCGAAATTTTATAATTTTTTTGTTTTTTAATTACACTTTGTTTTCACCCCCCTTTCTACCCGACACAGTGAAAAAGTAATTTTTTTTTTTATAAACTTAAAAAAACAGCAAGATATTTTTAATTTTGCATGTTTTCTAATTAGATTAAAGTAGAATGACAAATGCGAAAGTCTGCGCAATGTGGCGAGTAATTTGGAAGAAAATACTCTTAAACCATAATAAAATAATGTAGTTTTCCATTTTATAAATAATTTTGATATGTAACTACCGTTTTATATATTTTACAAGTTTTATTAGTAAATTGTAACGTGACATCGCGAACGTGACAAGGTTTTCACCTAGTTTTTCCAAGAGTTTGTTCATCAAATTTTATTCTATATTCCGATATATAGCTCTTAGAACTTGTTTTAAATTAAACTTATTACGCTTAAAGCGATTTTAGTGCGCTTAACTTATATTTTCCCTATATGTTGTTACATCATTTAGTAGGTGACTAAATTTCCTATCCGCCAGTATTTTTCTTAACTGTGTACGATAAGATTTACTGCTTATTATCTTTGTCTAAAAATCAGTGCTTGCCAAAATTTATTTAATTGTGCCCAAAACCTGCTTTTTTGACTTTGATGTCATATTTCTGCAAATCGAATTGGATTAAAGTCATTTTTCATATGCTTTTTGTTAACCCCGCCTAAAGGCAGGGTTAGGCATTACAGGGTTAAATTAAATTATTTAAAAAAAAAATGTTTGTCACTCGGCACTGCGCAAAAAAGTAATCGGGGGTGCCACACATATCGCTTTCACTTGAATTTCACTTCAATTTCATTTCACTGTGCCACAGGTCAAATCGCACAATAATTTTGTGCGGAATAAACTAGTGCTAGATCCGCTTTCGTCCGATGCTGCCACCTAGTCCAATTTAGTCGGGGGAAGCGATGCCACATTTTTCAGTCAGAATTCGAAGTAAGGTATTTAAAAAAAATATATGGAACCACTTCAGTTTTCTTTAAATTAAGCATTAGAAAAATATTTAATTTGAGGTAAATTAAGTTTTACCCAACAAAACCTTTAACTTATTGTGCAATTTGTAAAAACATTTGTCACGAAGAGTTGCCAGATTAATGGCATACAATTGCTAGAGTTGTCGAGTAACTTTTATTTTCTCGCGCCAAATACTTTTAAAATTTTTTTAGCTAAACAAAATCAATTATTGCATAAATAAATTAAATTATGTTTATTAAGTAAGAAAAAAAAAAGCTTATTGCTCTGCAATGATAAACTTGAAAAAGTTGCTAATCAAACCCTTGGGTAATTTAATCTGAGAAGGTGTCAACCCTTAGCAGCCTAGTTCGAAAAGGTTGGTGAAAATGCTAAGAAATATTAAATCTCTCGAAGTTCTGTGGCATCTCGGAAATTTCCGTGCGGAATTGCTATCTGCGGATTTCTATTTCGCTTGCGATTTCCGTGGCATCCCTGAATATTTATTAGGTATGAAAAATTTAGCGCAATGTGCCGAGGACCAAACATTTTTTTTTAAATAATTTATATATAAAACTTTACATTATTCGTCACAAAATTGGATATCAGAAATTTTGGGGCAAGAAAATGTTTTCGGCACTAGACTTTTACCTCGTAAAGAGGTTTTTTTATAGGATCTTAAATTCGTGTAACAGCGAAAACCGCAACCCTGCTCAGACAGGGTGCTGAAAGTACAGGGTGCTTTGAAATACGTTACCAAAGTTGAATTTCAAATATTAAAACATAAAAAAATTATATATACAGTCGAACTTCCCTAACTCGAATCACCATTATCCAGGAAAAAAGTTCGAGTTAGGGAGACTTCGAGTTAGGGAATTTTTATTTTTTTGTATATTAAAAGAAACTACAAATGCATTCAATCATAAATAAATTTCAAATTGCAAATTTTTCTTGTAATTTTCAACTAAAAAGGATTCCAGTTTGATCAAGACCTGTCGATACTCTCAAAATTTGGTTTCTTCGTTCTTTTGCTGTATCCAGAAGAAGTTCCCGATTCAAATGTCATCATAATTAATATTTCATTTTTTAATATAATGAAAAATGTTTTTGCTGAGATACCACATTTTTCAGCAACTTTAATTTAATTGGTTTACTTTCCAATTCCTTAACTACAAATACGTTTGAATATTTCCTTAAACATTTTTAAACATTTAGTACACTGATGAAATTGAAACATTTAACCCCAAGTAATCATTTCGATACACTTCGAAATACAGTCGAACTTCCCTAACTTGAATCACCATTATCCGAGAAAAAAGTTCGAGTTAGGGAATTTTTTTTTGTAGTTTTTTAAATCAAACTACAATTTCATTCATTCATAAATACATTTCAAATTGCAAACTTTTCTTGTTATTTTCCACAAAAATAAATTCCAGTTTGTTCAAGACCTGTCGATATTCTCAAAAATAGGTTTTATCGTTCTTTTGCTGTATCCAGAAGAAGTTCCCGATTCAAATGACATAATTAATTTTCCAGTTTTTAATACGTATATAATGAAAACTGTTTTCGATGAGATACCATATTTTTCAGCCACAAACATTTTTTTGGTCCACTTTTGAATTTTTTAACAAATAATTTTAAAGATTTCTTAAGGAGATAAACATTTTAATACACGAGCTGGTGCCATGGTAAATAATCTTGCACAGATGCGCTGACAGAGAATTACATTACAAACATCTTTCCTAAAGCAATTTCACAAGCTTAAGTAATTTTTGATGCAATATTCTATCATATTGCATCACCATATGTTAATGTATATCAATATTACGTATCAAAACGACCCGGTAACAAAAGCATAAAATATAAACGAAAAAAAAATTCAAACTTTATTGGAGATTTTCCCGAAAAATTCGACTTACAGAAGTACGGGCCAATATTTTTGTTTGAGTTAAGGAGAAATTCGAGTTAGGGAAGTTCGAGTTAGGGAAGGCGATTTGTATGAAATTTGCTCAGTAAACGCTATTGCCACTCGATTTTGTTCGAGTTAGAGAAAATTCGAGTTAGGGAATTTCGACTGTATAATGTTTTTTTTGTTTTGTTTTTCTGTAATTCAATTTTATTAATCTAAAATATTAACTCCATTTTATGTTTTGACTAACTAGAATTATTATATGTTATGTACATATGTAATTAAAAATTTTTTTTTACTAACCTTCTTTGGTGTTGTTGGAGCTCAGAGTGTGAAATCTTCCACAAAAAAACCTCTACGAGGTAAAAGTCTAGTGACGAAATCATTTCCATGCCCCAAAATTTCTGATATACAATTTTGTGACGAAATATATTTAATTTATTAAATATGTTAATTTATTATATACTTAAAAAAATATATATACAAATAAAAAAAAAATTGGCATTCGGCACTGCCCAAAAAGGTTTTTTTTATATATTTCGTCACAAAATTGGATATCAGAAATTTTGAGGCATGGAAATGTTTTCGTCACTAGACTTTTACCTCGTAAAGAGGTTTTTTTATGGAGATAAGGGTATGCTAAGATCACAAGCTTTTTTTTAAGTTTCAATTCTTAAAAATTTATTTATTCAAATCTGTCTTTTTTTAACGGACTAATTCTGAGAACACTGCTAGGCAACAATTGAAACATTTGATGGAACAGTTTACCTTAACCAAAAATCAAAATGTTTAATTCGAGCTTGCAACTTTGAGCTCCAAAATTTCGCTCATCACAAAATGTTGTTGTTTTTTTTTTTTAATTTATCGCGGGCGGCCATCTCAACTCGATGTCCACATAAAGCAAAAATTACATACGCTTTTTAGACTTTTAAGAAATAAAATGTTTCCAAGATTAAATAATTAAATAAAAAACAAGCGGCTAAGGCTACAGTCGAGCTCCCGACCTTAGGATACCCGTTACTTATTTAAATAAATTTAAAATATTTTTTATTGCATACTTTTAGGCATTTACATTGCTTGAAACTTAAATCAGCCATTACCACCTTTCTTTTAGTCCGATCTTAAAACGATTTAGTAGGATGATAGGTTCTAATAGTAGTTAACGTTAATAAGTAAAAAAATCAAAATATCTTGAAAACTGTGCGAATGGTGGATTTTCGCGATTTACGGAGGCGGAAAGGAGCGTGGCAGAAATCTGAAACAAACTTGACCTGCGTGGCAAATTTGGTTGCTCTAGCTCTTATTGTCTCTGAGATCTAGGCGCTCACATTGACGGACGGACAGACGGACGGACGGACATGGCTATATCGACTCTGCTGTTCATACTGATCAAGAATTTATATACTTTATAGGGTCGGAGATGCTTCCGTCTCCCTGTTACATACATTGCAAGGAATACAATATCCCCTTTTACTTATTTTTTAAGTAACGGGTATACAAAATCATTCCTTGGACATTTTTCAAGATATAGCGCCCACAAAATGCACCAAGCACAAGAAAATGCATCTTACTCATCAATTAAGAATGAAATCCATTCTTGGAATGCACAATGTGCAGCCAATGCTAAACCTAAAATTATAAGTTAAACTGATTTTGATGTAGAGTTTTATCTATTTTGACATGGTACCACTCAATAATTTGAAATTTAAAAAACAAATTTTGAATTAATCTACAGTTAAGGCATCAAATACCCCACTGTGCGTCCGTCCGGCCGTCTGTATGAACGCGTAGAGAGCTAGAGACATCGAATTTGGTATGTAGATTTCTGGATACCAGACGCAGATCAAGTATTTTATAAGTTTGGATCGGACTTCTATATCATATATCTGCCATAGGAACAATTGGTTGAAAATCTAGTTTTCGTTCGCAATGTTTTTTTTATATCTCAAGCAATCTGATATAATCTGAGATGATCTTATCAACCAATCGGGCATCAATCTTCGGTGGTGTGTGCAAATATTAGGCAATCTAAGTGCCTGGGCACGGGGTATCCCACAGTCGGGCGCACTCGACCCGTTGTCTGTTTTTGCCAACAAATAATATAAACAATGTTTTTAATGATTATAACAACGTTGTACTTTATTATTGTTTTTTCTTTTATATATTTTTTTCTTTAATTTTTGCCTATTCTTTCTGTTTGTGTGCATAAAACTAAACCACAGTTCGTTTTGTTGGATGTTTGTCTTAAGCTACTATATAATATAATCAAATAACATTAACTAATTAACTAATTTGACACTAGGATAAAATAAGTGAATATCAGAAGAACAAAAGCAATAGAACTACTAACTAACTTGGCTAATTAAATGGCTATTTGCTTGATTAGACTTACGAACTAGGCTACCAAGTAATTACAAATTAACTGAACACAGCTTCTTGGGTTTGAAATAATGGAATTCGTTCTGCATAACAAAGCAGCTACACCCAGATATATGTAGTACACACATTGTGTACTAATACCAACCACTTAAAACCAAACTTAGGTCGAGCTTAACTTAATTTTTGTCATAGATACATACATACAAACATGTAATATTAATAATAATATTTAAGAAAAAAAAAAACAGAAAACAAACAAACGTGTTGTGTGTCTAGGAACAAAACCGTGCTCTTCTGGGCTTGATGATTCAGTTGGAGCCCACATTGCGCACCTGTTGCGGCTCTGTGGCAGTGGGCGCCAGTGGACGACGCTTGAGGCAGACCTTGAAGGACTCGGGCGTGATGGTCGCGCCGACATTGCCCTTGAGGCTGGGCAGGGGCTGGCCCTCGGGTATCGCTATGTCGAAGCAGTGCATGAACGAGGAGAAGAACAGGAAGAGCTCCATCCGCGCCAGCACGTCGCCGAGGCACATGCGCCGACCCACACCGAAGGGTATAAAATACTCAGGCTTGCGCACCTTGCCCTCCGTATCGATGAAGCGGGCGGGACGAAACTCCTCGGGCTTCTCCCACAGATTGGGGTCCATGTGAACGCTGTTGATGAGCGGAATGACGTGCGAGCCAGCCGGGATGGTGTAACCGTTCAGTTCGACATCTCTGCGATCCGAAAGTAATGATTCAATGAAAAGATAAAAAAAGAACGAGAATATGTTAGATTCCGCTTAGTGCCACTGCAGTTTCTTTTTGTTTTTCATTGTTTTTAATTCAATTTGTTATAGCGGTGTCGGTTATCAGCTGACATGCCTCTAATCAGCATATCAAGTGCGTAGAACCAAAACTGGGACAAGCCGCGATGCAAAGGAAGCGCTTCCAATGAAACGGAAAACTGATGACGCTGTCCAGCTAAATAAGAAAGAGAGAGAGAGGGAGAGGGAGAGGGAGAGGACGACAGGGGGGGCAGATCGCAGTTGGCAGTTCGTTGATTGCAATCAAATGCCAGTTGCCAGTGCCAGTGTCATCTGATTGGAGTCAGTTTTGCTCTGTGTTCCCCCAGATCCGAGTCAAATCACATCACATCACGACAATGAATGCGCAATCTGATGCCATTGTCCATTCGTGGTGTGAATGAACGAACAGATGGACCTCGTTGTTGTCGTCATTTGCATTTTACGCACAACTTGCTCAATGCGAATGTAATGAGAGTAAAGTGGGCGTGCCCTACTGATAACTAATAACTGATAGCTGATAACCAATGACCGATAGCTGAGCTGAGCTGATTGATTGATTGTTTTTTTATGTAACTTACCTTGTGGGCGAGTGTGTGGTGGCCAATGGTACAATGCTGGAACGTCGCATAGATTCGAGTATTGTTGATTCCGTGATGGGCAGATATTGCAGATCCTCGATAGTGGGCAATCGATGACGACCAACGACCTGATCGAGCTCATCTTGTACGCGACGCATCTCCTTGGGATTGCGCAGCATGAACACATTGATCCACTGCAGTGTTGTCTTGATGGTCTCCATGCCCGCCGAGAACAGATCGATGATCACCTGCACCAGCTGCTCCTCTGCGCGTATCAATAGGAATCAAAGAATTAATCCACACTCACATACACAGATGTTGTGGGCAGGTGTATGGAACTAGTGCTTACCATGATTTTTGCCATCGAACAGCTCTGCATCGGTGCCCTCGGCCTTGGCCTTCTCGATCTCGCACAGATAATAGTCGACGAGATCCCGGACATTGCTGGGATC
Organism: Drosophila suboccidentalis; assembly: GCA_037043435.1. Taxonomy (NCBI): domain Eukaryota; kingdom Metazoa; phylum Arthropoda; class Insecta; order Diptera; family Drosophilidae; genus Drosophila; species Drosophila suboccidentalis. The sequence continues at coordinate 82,452 of JBAMBK010002456.1, read as the reverse complement.
AAAGCTGCGCTTGTGCTCATCGATGACATCCTGATAGAATTTTTGCATCTCAGCCCGATTCTGGGCGATCTTGTTCTTGGCCGTCGATATGCTGGGGAAGCACTGCAGCGTCGGTATATAGTCAACGGTGTGAATCTCGCCAAACAGCCGCATGCCCTCCTCGATGAGGAAGTTGAAGCGTCTAAATTTGGGATCGTCGATGGTGAAGCGTGTCGACATCATCAGGCTGCAGATGACATTGCTAACCGCCAGCGAGATGACCGGGGATAAATCAATTGGCTGGCCATCACTCGCATGCAAATGGCCAATGAACTCGTGAACCTCCGTCTGTTTTGAGAAAGCGATCAAAGCCGAATTCGGGTTCGAGTTCGAGATCGAGATCGAGTTGATCATTTAGTAACTGTTTACTTAACAGACTCACTGTTCGACTCACCATTATGCGCTTCTGCATCTGTTGCTTTCCGTTGCCCATGTAGGTCATGCCGAATTGCCGCAGCTTGTCATGCAGAAAGCGTCGCTGATCCTTCCACAGTTTGCCGGTGCTATTGATGATGCCTGCAAATCGATACGATATCAATATCAATATAATGTACGAAACGGTCAATCGAGAGTTCCACTCTCTGTCTTTACACTTAATTTTGATTTTTATTTTTATTTTTATTTGTTTGTTTTCTTTGCATTTTTTCTCTTTTTAATCATTTTGCTTTTTTCTTTTTCATTTTTTATTTAATTGAGGTAGGCTCTGCCAGGTGAGAAATACCCTACAGTTAGCTTGCCCCACTTTTGCAGATTGTTGAATCGAAATTCCAGATATAACACAAATGAAATCCCAAACTGATTTTATATACATATATTTTTTATTATTCTATGCTAACTTTTATCATTGAACAATTAACAATAAGCAGAAACAAATTAAAAAAAATTTAATCAAGTTTAACTGGCAACAACGAAATGGCAACTGGATTTTTTGGTCGCACTTTTTACATTTTTTTTCAATGCACAATATATGAGTTACGTTTGCGTATAAAACATTATATTATATATAGTATACTATTCCCCTCCCTCGCTATTATTATTTATACTTATTAAATTGTTTTGCTGCCTCAACGAAATTACGTTGCAAATCGGGTGTAAATTTCCATCGTAATTATAGTAAAAATTCGTAAATAAATCAGAAAATAGATAAGATGAGATTCGAGAGATTTTCTGAGGGCAAGTGCGATCGCTGATCAGGAATCAAAGTCAAGCAACATTTTATTTTATACACAAACATTTTATTTTTTCTATGTATATTGTAATCTGTTTTGCTAGTTATCGATAGCAATGGACTTACCGTATCCATTTAGAGTCTGCATAAACGGCGTGTCCGGACGACCAGTGAACTCCTCGCGGCGAAAGCATTCGCGAATCATTTTGTAGTCGCTCATGACCACAGTCAGCTGGCTGCCCAGGCGTGTGGAGAACAGGGAGCCGTACCGCTTGGCCAGCTCCATGAAGCGAGTGTGCTTCTCGTTGCCCATGAAGAGCAGATAGCCAATGACCGGGAAGCCCCACGGTCCGGGCGGCAGCTTGCGAAGCTCCCGATAATTGCGCAGCAGCCACTGCAGCAGGCTGATCAGCGAGAGGAAGCTGAGGAAGACCAGCAGCAGATGCTGTGCGTCCTGCTGCTCCACCTGAAGCTGTCGCAGCACAAACTTTATCAGATACGAGTCGGTCAGCATGTTGCAGATATTTGGGCGTTTTTCACAGTGGACGGTGGATGGTGGGAACTGGTAGACAGACCGGTGTGGCCTTAACGCTGGCTAATGGCGGTGTTCGCACTCAGGACACCCGCTTTGTGTGTGTGTGTGCGTGTGTGTGCGTGTGCGTGCGCTGCTTTTATCTCATTTGCTGCACTGCTCAGCCATTTGTTGACACTTTTGCTTTTTATGGCAATTGAACGTTACAAAAAAAGTTTGATTTCTCGATTTTCGATTTCGATCTGTACGGTTGCAATTAATGTTTGTGGCACACAGAACTGAATACAAAATTGTATTTTTCTTTTCACTTGATTGATTTCTTTTTGTTTGTCTTTTTTAAAAAATAAAAAAAAAATATTTTTTTTTTTTCAATTTCCTAAACTTTGTGCTTGGTGTTTATTTTTTACTTAATTGTTAAGCAGCAAAACTTAAAAAAAAAAATAGTTGCGTGCTTAAGTCGAAGAAGAGGAAGAGACCCGGAGACGATTTCGCGTCGAGCGTTTATAGTTTTCGACTAATGGCTCGAGCGTATGTCCTTGCCACTTTTATAACAACTCGGCCGTCGCTTCGCAGAGCAGCGCCGAACGCGAACGAGTGATCGACGGCAATCGCGGCTCGGCCGCTTCAAGCGCGCGCACACTGCCAGAGACCAGAGCCAGAGTCACAGCGACAGAGACACAGCCAGAGCAAAGCCCGAGCCGACGACGACGACGACGACGACAACGACAACGAAGACAACGAAGACAACGACGACGACGACGACGATCGATTCGACGCCGCCGTCTGCGACGCTGTCTGCAACGTCTTTGAGCTGCTCGCTCAAGCAGCGGGCAACGCGACGCAGTTTTGGCTCTGACTGTGACTGTGACTGCGGCCCGCTCTGGGCCAGAATCTGATAGTCAAAAGCTGGGGAATTGTCGTACTATTGCTGCTTCTGTTGCTGTTGCTGCTGCTGTTGTTGGACATTGAGCAGTGGCGCTGCTGCCACTGTCACTGTCGCCGCCGCTGCCGTCTCTCAGTCGGCGTCACGATCACTCGCTGATATCAGTCTCCGTCTCCGTCTCAGTCTCAATTTGATGCGCTCATATCAGTCGCCGCTGCCGCTGCCGCCAGCTTCACTGATTCGCCCCAGCTGCTGTCATCTCCCCCCTTGAGCCGCTGACCATAGAAGCAGACAGCGCCAATTCAACAAGTTTCCAACAAGCAGCTCAGCTCAGCTCAGCTCCGTTCGCAGCGCAGCTTTTAACTCAACTTCGAACAACATGTTGGCATTAGCTGCGAACCTATTCGAACATGTTTGAGCTCAATCTGTTGCTCAATGTGTCGGTTTGTTTTGAGTGAATCTCTGGCGCCGCACGCTCTCTGTTTATGTTTTTGAACGCCAGCAAAACTCAAGAGTGAATACAAAAAGAGGCGATCTTGACTCCCGACTCTCGACTCTCGGCCACTCGACACACATTGCTCAGCAGTCGGAGCTGAGCAGTGGGAATCGAGCGAACAGTCTGCGATCGGAGTCTGAGCGAGAATTACTCACTGATCTGGGCTCGGACATGTGTACTTGCAGTCTTATCAATGTTCATATTTGAGATTAAGAAATGTGCGCAACATTGTACTAACAGACAATCTTCAAGATGGATGATGATTGTGATGAGAATTATGGTCAGCTTGCTCACAATCGATCTGGCATTTTGCATTTAATTCAATTCAGGCAGAAGCGGAAGCAGTTGCAGTGGCAATAATATATGCGATTTTAGACCATCTCAAGAATGCCTGCATTTCAAGTCGGTCAACATCAAAGCAAAAGTCGCACGCTCAAAAATCAATTCGAAATTTACATTTTGGGTCAACTTGGTCAGCCTTGATAAACGATGATCTAAAAAGGGCTCATAATATAATGTATCTGTTACTTGATATGCACAAAATGTTTGCATAAAGCTTTGGCTGATTTTCAATCCAGTCATCTCGAAGGTGGACACATACATAGGAAACCAGAGCAATGTCCGCGACACTGAGACGAATTACCAGGAAAATAGTCAGTCGTAATGTAAATCCAAATTAAAGAAAGAGTTTTAATTTTAAATGTTAAAGTCATCAAAAATAATCAAGTTAAAGTACTTGAATATTTCGATGTATTTTTACATCGCTAATGTTAATGAATTACATGTGAATAATATTTTATACAGATATGTGAACGCTCTTATATAAAAACTTCTCTTGATTTATTTTATATATATATATGTGGGTCCTTAACAGATCTTATCCAAATACAGTTGTCGCCTAATAAAATCGAATTAAGCACTCATAAATCAGTAAAAGTTATTTTCAAAAACAAAAAAAATGTAAATCTGTCACAAAGATTTTCGCTGAAGAGCTAAAAATTGCTTAACATCACAAAAAAATTAAATGAGACCGGGGTCGTCATTTAACTGAAATCGTATTCAAAACTTAAATTACAAATATATAACTGATACTATACAAAAAGCAACTCGGTATAGATTTTTCACCAACATTAACTTTTTATTTAGTTTTTAAGAAACTAAGTCGCTTTGATATTTCAAATGCAAATTTAAATGCATTTGTAATTAATTCTGCAGAAGTTTTTGAGACTTTTGATTTAGTTTCGCCGTTTGATTTGTTTATTCATTTGGTTGTTTACCAACAGTCGAAGGCGTTGCCGGTTCTTCGGGCTTAAGGACAAGGTCTGACCCTCAACATTCACGTCGACTGATGACGATGACGATGACGAAGACGAAGACGAAGAGACAGACAAAGTCACAGACGGAACCAGAAGCAAACGCTGCTGGCGGTCAAGAAATTCAACATTGGCTCAAGCCCTCATTTTGTATCTAATAGCTAAGCATGGCAACATATTGATTTAGATAACCTTATTTAACTAGATGCGTCCTAGCTGATATTTACGAGACTTAAATGAAGTTATCTATATACAGTCGAGCTTCCCTAAGTCGATCTTAACTAGCTCGAACAAAATCGAGTGACAACAGCGTTTACTGAGAAAATTCCATACAATTCTGCTTCCGTAACTTGAACTTCCATAAGTCGAATTTCTCCATAACTCGAACAAAAATATTGGCCCGTGCTTCTGTAAGTCGAATTTTTCGAGAAAATTCCCAAAAAAAAGCTTGAATTTTTTTCGTTTCTCTTTTGTGCTTATGTTACCGGCTCGTTTGGATATGTAATATAGATGTACATTAACATATGGTGATGCAGTATGATAGAATATTGCATCAACAATTACATAGGCTGGTGAATTTGCTTCAGGAAAGACGTACTTTATGTACTTCTTTGTTAGCGTATCAGCGCAAGTTTATTTAAATTATTAAATTAACTTATTATTTAAGGAATTCGAAAGTGGACCAACAAAATTGAAGTGAATATGGTATCTCAGCGAAAACAGTTTTCATTATTTTAAAAAAGAGAAAATTAATTATGATGTCATTTGAATCGGGAACTTCTTCTGGATACAGCATGAGAACAAAAAACCCAATTTTTGAGAATATCGACTAGTCTTGAACAAACTGGAATCTGTTTTTGTTGAAAATAACATGAAAAGATTACAAATTGAAATGTATTTATAAATTAATGAAATTGGAGTTTCTGTTAAAATACTTTAAAAAAATAATTTCCTAAGTCGAAGTCTCCCTAAGTCGAACTTTTTCTTTGGATAATGGTGATTCGAGTTAGGGAAGTTCGACTGTACATATATAAAACTCCTGACTGACTGACTGACTCACTGATTCACTCACTGACACATCAACGTGTTGGCCAAACGGTAAATGATAGAAAGCTGAAATTTTCACACAACATAGATGAGATAATTTCATCGTGCAATTAGGCGTTTTGCGAAATTCGACCTGTAAGTGGGTCAAATTCGGGGTCAAAGGTCACGAAATTGCTTAGTATGAAAAACTTTTTTGTTTCGCAACCAAACTCACAGATTGTATGTTTGCGACTGTTTCTTACATCCTGACTAAATTTGGTTAAAATTGGATCACTATATCATATAGCTGTCATAGGAACAATCGGATGCAAATTAACCTTTAGAATAAAAAACTCTGTTGTTGTATGAGATATCCCAACAAAACTCACAGATTAACTCTTCTTGCTAAATTTGGACTATTTCGCCAAATTTAGCTTTTCCCGCCAAATTTAGCTTTTTTTTTCCCAAATGTAGCTTTTTTGGCCAAAGTTAAAATCTGCCGTGAAAATTTCATCGTAATTTCGAATAATAGACTCAAAAGATATTTAAGAATCGTTAAAAGAAACGCAATCGCATTTTGGAAGAAACGACTAAAAAAGAGGGTTTATCTCAATATTCAATCTGGCTGTTACCTAGTGTTCTTACTGCTTTTCAAGCAATAAAAGGTCGAGAGATCGAAACTTGTTTTTGTTTTTGATGTGTTTCAAAAACAACTCTGGGCGGATTTCGAAAGCTAATGAGAAGCTTTGGGTGATAGCTCCGCAATGCGGTTGATAAGCAGCACCTGTTTAGAAGACTGGCAAAGACACTTAATTTTGGTACATATGATAATCAGAGCTGAAACTAACTGTTAAACATATCTTATCGGTTATTTGATTCGGTTACGTTTTAAATAACCGTTACCAATCTCAGGCAGATAATACCGTTAACGGATTTGGTTCGATTCCTTGGTATTAAGAGTATCATTTGATGCGAGTTAGCAATTTAAATTAAATGTATTGAGTTATTTTAAAATGTTGTCAAAGCATATCCTAAGTTTTTATAATAATTAAGTAATAAAAGAATATAATTTGTTGTGTACTTGTAGAATTTGGAAAAACTATAAAACAAGTAACTAAAGGGATCGTAAAAGAAAATGCTACAATAAATTCTGATCTATAATCTCCATCTCCTATAATCTCAGAGGTCGGGACCGTCATACAGATGGACATGACTTTTTCGACATAGTAGTTAATGCTGATATAAAATACATACATATGTATGTATGTACTTTATAGGGTCGGAGATCCCTTCTCTGAATGTTTCGCCCACTTCGCTTTGAACAAACTTAATTAACAACAAAAAATTGATAGCAATAACAACAACAGCTAAATTACACATAAGGCAATGGTCCCTAGGTCAATGCACCTGCCCTAGTACAGGACAACAAACCAGTCAGTGCAGTGCACTGCGATCTTCTGTGGTGTTGCACACACATACACATACATAAACATAAATGTATAGGTTGGGATCAGACACGCACGCGGCATGCACAGGAAAAATGAGAACAGGAAAACTTCGCACTCCAGTCCGTCCTTGGGGGCAGTCATTGGCCCAGACACAGATCTAGAGCCAAAAGCAGAGGCTGGCGTGACCGGAGGAGAATGCGAAAGAAGTTTCCAGGAACTGCAGCACTCTGCCAAAAGGCTTATGACTGCTAGGCTAAACCTCAAGCCTCAAGCTGAACCCAAACCCAAACCCAAGCCCAAACCAATACCAGCCAATATTTTCCCACTTGTACAGTCGCGAATGTGCCTGGGCCTGTGCGCCAAGGATGCCGGACATGACTCAGTCTAGAAATATGCTGCCAAGTAGCCTGCGGCAGAGCTACAAAGGCATAGGCAACAAGAAGATTATGTTATTTTTGGCACGCCAATGATTTGATACCCTTTCATACACCTGTATTGAATGAACAACTGATCTCTCTTACGACAGCTATATGATATTAGCCATTAGGCATGTTGAGGAGTTAAACTGAGATATACCAAGAAAAATCTATATGTTTCATACCACGACTTTCGACCGATCGTTGTTTAGTGTTTAGTGTGAGATTTAGTGGCCCGTTTCTAACCAAATTCGGTCAGGATGTATAAGAGTTTTTCATTTGACTTAATTTCTGATCGTCCTGATGAGAATATATATAAACACTATATGGTGTCTGCCATGCCTCCCTGAATATGTTGCACATTTCGTGACACAATTAAAGAACCCTCAGCAAGGGTATAAAAATCGATACAGTTGCTATGGCAGAGACAGAGAGGGGGCAAAATCAGTATCAGATTCAGTTTCAGAGAGACTGAGATCCCCGACACGGGTTAATAACTAACTGGTTTGCCGATCTCAATAGAGGAAAGACAGCTCAAAACGTCAGCTTCAGCTTCGTGGTAAGCGTTAGCACCACTCAATGTATGAACAATTAATTATAAAACGGTTTTAAAATGCAAAATTAAATATAATAAGAGTAAACATAAATATAATGTCAAATAATCTGTGAATGTATTCTTAATGCTTATGAGAGGCATGGAAATTCTAGCAAATTTTGCTTTTGCCAGTGTATTTAAATAAAAAGGCAAATGGAAATTTCTACTCGGTTGTCTATTCTACAACATAATAATTTTAAAGTATTGTATATATATTCTTGATCAGTATCAAGAAACGAGTCGTTTTAGCCATGTCCGTCTGTTTGAACGCGTCGATTTCGGAGACCATAAGAGCTAGGACTTTAAACTTGGTTTTTCGGCTCCTGGATACCGGACGCAGATCAATTTTATTTTCTTAATTTGGATCGGATCACTATATCATATAGCTGCTATAGGTTCGATCAGTCGAAAATCAAGCTTTAGTACGAACAACATTTTTGTTTTTTGAGATATGTCTCAATATGCAATGCTTACAAATAAAACACAATTCGCTCTGAAAGTTGCAGTTACCCTTCAGTTATAAAATTCCTTTTCCTCAGTAGCCGCTTGATGTTGTTGTTATTTTTTGACATTTTGTTGTTATTTTTCTAATAATTCTGCAACAAAACGCAGCAAGCGCACGTGTCAAAGAAAAAAGAAAACAGGAAAAAATTTGACTATGTCGCTGCCGGCTGCTGCTACTGCCAAAACAAATCGTAAGTATTTTATAATATAATTTATTAATTTTTAAAATAAGAAAACTAATGCATTTTTTTTTTTAGCATGCAAGGAGCTTCGTCTGGAATTTCTCTGAAGGCATATAGTGGGAGCTGCATCTATGCATGTACTTGGCAAGACAAACTGCGTACATTAAACATTACATAACATACTAAAAAAATAGTCAAAAAATGTAAATAAAATGAATAATAAAAATTAAAATAAAAAAAAATAATTAAAAAGATAATTTTTTTAATTTTTCTAAATATTTTTAATTTTTAAAAATCGATAAGGAATCCTTAAGGAATTTTTTTAAGAAATCGTTAAGGAATCCTGGAGAATTCTCGGCAGAGTTCCCTACGGTTTCCCTTACGGGAAAACGCAAGGGAATCACTAGGGAAAGTTCCTTTTCCTTAACAGAATGAACTCACAATGTTAAATTCCCTAGGGATTTTCATACAAGATCCCTAATGAATCCCTAGTGGCAGGGAAACAATCCCTAGTGATTCCCTAGACATTCCTTGATGATTGAAACTGTAGGGTATTTTTTCATCTCTTTTTCAGTTTATATATCAACTTTCAATTAGCTGATTTTGAGCAAGCTTCAAAAATTAAGGGAAATCCCAAAAAATCGAAAAACAATATTTTTGTTCTCTCTGAAGCATTAAGATTGAGGAAATCTAACATTTTTTTAGGTACGGAATAAAAAAATTTGAATTTATGCCAAAAAATCGGAATTAAAAAATGAATTAAAAAGCACCTTGCACGTATGCATTTTACTTAAGTGCATAAGAAAAAAGCTTCAAAACTTCCTAGAACAAACATACAAAAAATTCTATAACAGACATTTCAAGATTATATCCAACACTGGTTTAAAAGATAATTCATTTTGAGATGTTTAGTCGTTTTCGGAAAATGAGATGAAAAGTCAGTCTGTCTGCCTGTTTGCTTGTTTGTTTGTATCAAACCGTGAATATAGCTTAAAAGGGTAAATGAGAACTTGTTCCCGATCGAAAATCTAGAAACTTTTGTTCTACGACTACTTCGAAAAATCGCTAGCTTAGCGGGAAATCGCTAAAAAAGAATGATTATTTATGATTTTTATTTTTGTCGCTCAAAATAAAACTCAACAGTAATTTATAGCTTCTGTGTTACATTTTTTACCAATATTATTTTATATCCTTATAAATGGATTATAACCTCCAAGCATAATTTATTTTCTAATAATTAAAAAAAAAAATGTATTATATATTTTTAATGATTTTTATTTAATACCGTTTAAAATAAAACTCAACATTCATTTGTGCTAGTAACGTAATTATCTATTTTTGAAATGATTATCTTAAGCCGCGAGTGTTACTGCTGTTATTTGATTTCAAGTAGTTTCAATTAATTAACGCAAGCAAATGTTGAGTTTTATTTTGAGCGGTATAACCAAAAAAAATTATTAAAAATATATAATAAATTTTTTTTATAAAATAATAAAAAAATATAGTAAAAAATTTAACACAGAAGCCGTAAAATACTGTTTTATTTTGAGCGAAAAAGAAAAATCATAAGTAATTTTTATTTTTGAGTTTTATTTTTTTTAGATTAAAAATAATTATTAAAACTAATTATTATCAGTGAAGAAAAAAGTAAAAATCATTAATTTAAAAATCATGGCGGAAATGCAGAGATTGAGAAAAAATAAAGATTTTGGTGTAAACCATTTTTTTCTAGGTCCATTGGAAGTGTGATTTATTCAGTAAAAAAAAAAATTATTTATGGTCCCCGATTTATTTTCATTATTTCGATTCCTGGTGCTGCAAGCTAACTCTTATTATTTAAGGCACTAGTCACTGTTATAAGCATCGATTTTAAAATATTTTTAAGATTAAACAATGAAAATATTATTACCATATGAAATTTTAGCTTTACTTTAAGATTTATTTTAATTTTAGTTTACAATTTTTTGCAATTAATTTATACCTATTTGTGAATCTTCAAAACATGCCCAAGTTGCGAGTCAATTGTTGCTTTTCTGGGAGATCCATTCCGTACCATGATAAAAAGGGGCTTGAATGCCGATAAGATTCAAATGCCGACTTTCGTGATGCTTTCGTCACTAGCGTGGACTGCCGTCCGCAGTGATTTGGCTCTATTCTTCCATATCCCTCGGCCTTCTTTACGAGAAAGGATCTTCAAACTATGCACTTCACTCGCGGCCACCGTTAATAAATCGGTATCAACTCAGGATGCGATTTGACTCAGATTTAAAAGATTCTCCGAATATTTTAACTGTCATTCAAACCAGATGTTTTTTACATCACTAGGTCACAGCAACGGTCCAGGTCCAGACTCAACGTGCTCACTTAAATTTTCAAATAACTCTTTCCAAAACGATTAAAATGAGCAACAAAAATGAAATATTTCAATGCAATCACTGCCAAAAGGAGAAGGAAGGCAAACAGACAGTCAGCAGTGATTTGGCGCTATTCTTCCATCATTCTGTTCCTGAAAAGTGCAAAGAGAATACAAATTGCAAATGAGACATGAATATTGTATTACATATACTAAAGCTTACCATATACTTATATTGAGTATCAAGAACAAACCCATTTAATTGAAATCAAAGACCTCAAAAAACAATTTAAAATTGAGTTGGTAGAAAAAAGAAACTACGCTTGGAGCTAAAGCAACAAATCGAGCGACAACGTGGAGAACACGAGGACGGCGTATCTTGCTCAATATGTCTGGATCCATGGACTCAATCTGGGTTTCTCTAAAAAAGTGCAACAGAGAACCAATTGTAAATATACATAATGTATACATACAAATGCATGCATGGAATATTACGAGTCGTAATACATATTCCAAACATGCACTTGTATGTACTAGTACACATAATGTATAGATTATACACATTCTTGTGTTTCTTGACTTACCCATTTAGACTCACTGAAGATCTTATTAAATTTAATGCAAGATTGTAAGTTATATAAAAAAAAAAAAAAAAAAAAAAAAAAATAGGAATTGTAATTTACTTAGAATTGATGTGTTTGTTGTGAACTTAAGAAATAAACTGAGCATTTCCATGTGCTCCGTGCGGTATTTATAGGGTCGACTCGAATTAAAACCATTGCCTACTTTGATAAAGAAAACCGTGTTTTACATTTCTCAGAGTTGCATTGCTTGTCAGACATAAACAACAGCTGATGCGACTGATGATTTGTTCCGACTGGTTCCGATAAATACTTATGTACTTTGTGCACAAAGTTTCATCAAGATGACATTAAAACTTAAACTACTTAGTTTGCATGTTAATGCTTTGATCAGGCTTAAATGCCACAAATGAAGTTTTAAAACTTTTTTCAGACTTTTTTTAAGAGCATCACAATCGTTTGCGAGTGAAAATTGTGCAATTTGAAAATCCCTTTCTTATTTCTATGATTTTGTGTGTGTGTGAAGGAAAGGGGAAATACAGAAATGTTGAAAGTGGACTCAGAATGCTCTTCTTCGATTTCGCACCACTCGCATTAAGATGAACCACCTTTAGAACCACCGATGACGACCCACAATAATAGGTGAAACAACCCTTTGAGTCCTACTGTCACCAAATATGGAAATTGATTGACATTAGTTTATTATTAGTTTAGTATTCTGTCGTAATAATTGAGAAATCTATTATCTACAAATTATTGGCATCAAGAATTTAATAAGGGGTAAGCTGCATCTCCGCTTTTATCATAATAAAAGCATAATCAATCCGATCTAATGAAAATATTACATATGTATGTGTAGTATAAATGTTTATTTTTCGTTAAATCGCAGGAAGAACTTTTGAATCAAAAAGTGACATTAATCTAGACCGCAAATTCTGGAAAGTCATCTCCATCGTCGCAACACGGCCAAAGTATCCGTGAAAGAGTAAGAGCACTGACCAAGTTGTCTTTATTCTTCCATCTTCCTCGGGCCTCTTTACGAGAAAGGATCTTCAAACTATGCACTTCACTCGCGGCCACCGTTAATAAATCGGGATCAACTCAGGATGCGATTTGATTAAGATTTAAAAGATTCCCCGAATATTTTAAATGTCATTCAAACCAGACTTGTCCAATCGCGACTTCCCATCGATGGCAGCGGGTGAGATGCTGAGTTCATCGATTCTTCCCCCAGCTGATAGCTTGATAATTTACATTCTTTTCTAAAAAAGTGCAAATTGAAAACAAATTATAAGTAGGACATACAAATTAAACAACATACTAAAACTTACCATTTTTGGGTGTCCATACCCGAGCCGAGTAGTTAGACGTGATTCATGATTGCGTAGAGTTGAATGCAGATAAATAGCCATTTTAGTTGCAGAAAGTATCCATCGAGCAGCAAATCGAATTACACGGGTGCAAAGAGCCAAAGTTACTGCAATGACACAATTAAAACATTTCTAAAGTATATATATTTCTAACATTCCATATTTGACTTACCTATTTTGACTCACTGAAGTTCATGTTAAATTTAACGCGAGATTGTGAATTATTATTATTATATTATTGATTTAAAACTGAACTGGGTAAATACATTTATGTTTTCTTTTAGCTTACAAAAAAAAAAAAAAACAAATTAAATAAAAAAAAAATATAAAACCAAGAATCGAAAATATAATAGACAAAAAAAACGATGTGTTAGCTTTAAACTTAAGAAATAAACTGAGCATTTTCATTTGCGCCGTGCTCTATTTATAGGGTAGACTCAAATAAAAATGGTCGCCTACTTATTTAAAATTTTTCAGAATGTAAATAAAATTAATCGCCTACTTTGATTTTAAATTTCGCTTACACATTTTCAGATGAAAGTTGTCAATTAACAGAACAACTGTACATTAAAATGTTATTAACAGTAACAATATATTAATCACTGCGGGCGGCAGTCCGCGCTAGTGACGAAAGCAGCACGAAGGGTGCGAGAGGCGACTAGCAATATATGACTGTCCAATCACAGTTTTGGAAACTCACCTGGTTCGTGAGATAAACAGGTGGAGCAAGGGCCGTTGAAGCCTTTTCACATATATTTTTTATTTTTTTTTCTATTTTAATCATAAATATCGAATGACACCTCGATTATTAAAATCCGACCACTGCACGACCACTATGGTATTTTTTCCGTTTTTTTTGGCATAAACTCTAATTTTAAACCTCTTGAATTGAAATTTGGTTGGGTTACATTTTGTATGCTCCCAAGATGACCTACCAAGTTTCATATGATTTGGGGCACTATCTCATATAGCTGCCATATAACCGATCTCGACTACATGCTACTAAGATTTTGACGGTTCCATTAAAAATATATTTTTTTTTAATTTTCTATTATATTTGATGAACTAAAATAATAATTATACAAAATCTATTTCAGTATTCATCTCCTATTATTGTCTGGTGATTAGTCCTTCATTCTGAAAGTAGAGAAAGTGAAGATTTTATGAATATGCTTTTGGCAAGCCATTTTGATTGATTTTCTCTGAATCTTTCCAGAGTTGAACTACACTTCGGCAAGTGCTTATTTATATAATTGTCGAAGGCTTCAACTTTTTCATTTATTGACTTGATGTTCTCGTTATTATAATGTTTTTGTGCGATACTTTCCAATATGTGCTGTTGTACGGCGTCTCCTGAGCCATTGTTGTTGCTCCAAATGTCAACCAGCTCAGCACGATTTAAAACATATTGTACCAGAAAATTTGATTTTTCGAAAACGTGTGGATTCGGACAAAAAGGATTAGTTTCTAATTAATCTGCACACTTTAGTTAATAGTTTCTCACTTACAACTTTTTGCAACGCTTTGCCATGCTGATCCACGAAACACAACTACACTTGTTAAGCTCGTTCTAAAAATACACATAAACAAAACACGGTACAATTGGACAAAAACACATAACAACGACACAAACATTGGTAAACTATAGTTTTACATACCTGGACAATCGTTTTTCATATTAGTTCTTTTCACATTTGTATAAACTTTCGCCAGAACAAGCAATCAAAGTCGCAACATTTTTCCCGCCAATTTCATACAAAACGGGTGATACATAATCAGCTGACTTTAACAGCGCGCCAGCAGAACGGTATTACTCCACATGTTGAAGCTAAATATTTTTAATCTGACTAGGGTGTTATAAAATTAAAAATCAACATATTTTTAAACCAGGGACTGCAAATAATGATTTTTTTTTTTTAATAAAAAAATCAAACACTTATAGAAGACCTAGAAAATAATGGTTTGCACCAAAATGTTTATTATTTTACAATCTCTGTGTTTCCACCATGATTTTTATTTTTATGATTTTTACTTTTTTACTTAATGGTAATCATTATTTTTGAGTAATTTTATAAAAATCAAAAATAATCATTATGAATGAGTTTTATTTTTTTCGCTTAAAATAAAACTCAAATGTAATTTACGGCTTCTGTGTTAAGATTTTTACCAATATTTCTTTATATCCCTATAAAGGGACACCATAGCTACCTCCCAACATAATCTTTTTTTTTATCGGAGTACGGTAACCCATTCAAACTTGCATAAAACATGAAAAAAAATCGAAAAACTGTATAGTTAGTAGAGTGAATCGATTTTTATGGGTCCGAAATATTAAAAAAATGGTAACCCATTTTCGTAATCTATGGTAAATTCTAAGATGTTTTCACCAAGAAACTATAGTTCTAAAATGAATTCCTGGTCCGCGCTTTTGAGTTGAAAAATTCATTTTATTGAAAATTCATATCTTGGGTTTTTATGGTCTGATCCTGACAAACTTGGTGTCAATACTCTTGTTAGGACCAGGACTTTTATAACTCCATAGAACCAAAGGACGAAATGTCCTTTAAACATAATTTTCATCCTTGGAACGACGATTTTGCGATTCGATTATGTCAAGCTATATCCTAAAAACTTAATTAGAATTTAATATAATTTTGGCCTAAAGGAAATTTTTTTTCCTTGAACCTGTATTTTTATAAGCAGAAAATTTAAAACATATTTTAATACAATTTTAATACAGGTTTAATAAAATAAGTTGTATATTTTCTGTTAATAAAAAATACAGGTTTAAGGAAAAACATTTTTTGGCCAAAAAATAGCTTTAATTTTGACGAATTTTTTAAAATAGAGACGAATCGCGAAATCTTCGTTCAGATCTTTAACACTGATTATACATTTTTCGATGTTTTGATGCAAGTTTGAATGGGTTACCGTACTCCGATAAAAAAAAAGATTATGCTGGGAGGTAGCTATGGTGTCCCTTTATAGGGATATAAAGTAATATTGGTAAAAATCTTAACACAGAAGCCGTAAATTACTTTTGAGTTTTATTTTAAGCGAAAAAAATAAAACTCATTCATAATGATTATTTTTGATTTTTATAAAATTACTCAAAAATAATGATCATCCTTAAGAATAAAAATTTAAAATTAAAATATAATCATTATAATGTAATTTTTATAATATAACTTATAATGATTACGGTCCCTGTTTTAAACTACTAAACAAGAAAAACATTGACTTTATGCCAAAAAAAAAACGGAAAAAAACAATAGTGTAACGGCTCCATCAGCTGAAATCATTTAAATTTTACCTTAACCACTTACATCCCATTATCTCATGATCCAGGAAAAATATAATAAGCTTATTTACTTTTCTTAGTTAAAGTCATACCTTTTATTTGGTACATAATTTACTTTTTTTTAGTACTTTTTAGTATTAGTACTTATGTTTGAAAAAAAATGTATTCGAATATTTAGGGTTCTGGGCGCAGGGTATTTTGTAGTCGTGTACTTACCAACACATCTCCGCTCGCGTTTCTTTTGAAGTGAATAAAGGCTTTAAGATGTAAACAATTTTTTGTGCTTCCCGAACCATCTACGCACAAGAATACGTAAAATTCTCCTCAGCAAAAAAAAAAAAAAAAATACTTATGCTAAATAGCAGTGACAAGCAATTTGTGTTATGCTTTTCGTTTATCTAAGTCTATATTTCGAATTGGTGATCTTGAACTTGAAAACAACATGTGAATTCCTGGTAAAAATTAATCATTAATTGCAAAAACAAAACAAAAATGAATATTATCTTAGATTTGCGTTGGAGCAAAACAAAAACAAGGGACCTGGTATGGTCCAAGAAATAGCGTGGTACCAGTCACAAGGGGAACAAAAGCCGTGGAAGCGGGAATGAAAGCGAATACACATATTATGAAATACGTATATACGACATAAACAAAAGTAAATCTTATATTGGTCTTTCTGTCTTCCTACCGCTTTATCAAATTCTAGATACAAGTTTAAATTTGCGTTAATACATACCAGTGATGCTAAACATTTTCTGGAAAAAAAAGACAAAACGACCAAAAAAAAAAGGTAAAAAGAGCTAAGAAACTAAAAAATAAGACAAAAACAGGCCAAATTTTGATTATTACTTTTTTTATTTAATTTAATAGTTTTAAGGCCTCTTCAATGATTTTTTCGTCTTCCTTTTTTTGTTTTTATTGTTCGTCGCCATGGTGCTTATAAACTTAAGGTATTTGTGTGGCGATTTGTGTCGGCGCAATCCGAATCTGCAGAAGATAAAATATGCATATGCATATATAGTAATTGAAAATTTGTGTGATTTATACATTAACCCTATTGTCAAAATAGCATTAAACGTCTCTATTTTTACCCGGTTCCTTTATTTAGTTTTTACCAAACTAACTTGACCAAAAACCCTCGCTACTTCTGCATTCGACCATGGCAACGATGCACAGTGGTCGAAAAGGCTCATCTAGCGGCGTTTAATTAATACCTCTTAGGGTAAAACCTTTTGTTTTTTTTTAATATTTTTCTTTTGTTAGAATATCTTTAGTGCTTTTGATCCGATCCCGTTGAGATTGGCATTTAAACTCTTGTTGTATCAGTACTTCTAAAATTGTATAGAATCAAATGTTCTTTAAACATAGTTTTATACCCTGTGCCCATTGAAAATGATCAAAAAGGGTATATTAAATGCAACAGGTGTATGTAACAGGTGGTGGTGTATGTAACAGGTGGTGTATGTAACAGGAGGAGTGAGTTTTTTATTTTGTCAAAGCTGCAACTTATTATCATAAATTGGACGTTGTTTATTTTAATGACCAAATTATGAAAAAACTATAAAATTTTGTGTTTCATTTCTTATTCCGACAAAAATACATTTAAATTTAATAATAAAAATAATGTTAATATTATTTTCTTATTTATATATATATTTGTTTGGTTTATAAGATAGGTGTTTTTGGCCTTTTTCAGTCCTTACTTATTTCAAGTCTTTGTTTAATTTAACTTAGTTTTAAATCACAAACTTTTATTTTTTTTATTAATATAATAACTTTTTGTCCATAAAAAATGTATATTTTATGCAGGAAGGAATACATTCTGATTTTTCTAATTAAACCTCCAGTCTAAATCAAGCATTAATTATTCTGCAAAAGCATTACAAGGTAGAATTTTTGCCTGCCTATCAAAAAATATCATTATTTGAATGACTAGACTGGCTTTAGCTTAAACTCGTTATTAGGGGATCCGAAGAAATTAATTAGGAGTTCATCAGATCCGCCATTGTAGTTTTACGACAACGCTTTTGCCGAAACTTTCGAAAATCTTTATTCCTAGCCTCCAAGGCTTTTTCCGACCAAATTTGGAATGATTTTAACTATTAAGCCAATCTCCTCCTCAGTACAATTCGATTTTTCGATAGTATTTGATTAAATATAGTTCTCCAGTGCTGAAAAACTTTTTTGAGAATCATTTTCGCTGCGCCATACTAGAAAAAGACTACGATTTCAGACTGACATGGTACCTAAAAAATACAATATTGTGAGCAGCTGCAACTCGCTGCGGCAGATCTTGGACATTTCACAAGGAAGACGAACCACATTAACATATAAAAATAGTGTCCTCACCAGCAAATGACGGCGTCACTATTTATACTTTACAGAAGTTAAAAAATGGTCACATTTGAGAAAATAACAAAGCTTTTAGTTCGACCATAATTTATTAATATAACATATATCCACAGGTCACAAAACATTTATTGTTATGTTAATACATATCTTAACTATTGGTAAAATCAAAAAACAAATTAAAAATGTGATTTTTAGAAATTTTGCAGCACTATTTGCACACGTGCGAAAACCTAACACATTGTATTTTCAACAGCTGTTTTAACAAATGCTCTAATCAAAAGCTCACGTCTGATAATTTAAAGTGAAATTATTGATTTGACTGTTATATATTTGCTAAACAGCCTTTTAGTTATCGACTGAAAAACTAATTTTGTAATTTGTTAAAAGTAAAAAATTCAATTTCGGTCCGCCAAATTACTTAAATCGACCACTGTGCGATGGAAGACTCAAAGCGAAAGTGAACACTCCTGAAAAAGGGTTATTGCCTGCTGAGTTTCGATATTTGTTTGCTTCGGACCAAAACATTGTCCCATTTTAAGAGGTGAATTTTGGGTGCCACAGAAAAATCGCTTTCGCTTGAATTTCACTGGAATTTGTATGAAATTTCTATGGCACCCCCGATAGTTTCCATTTTCAAAATTTCCAAAATTGGCAGCATAAAATCTTTTTTCAATTCAATTTAATTGAATCTAAAAAAAGCCAGATTTTCGGTTAGAAGCTGTTTGAGATTTTTCCGGCTGAAGCAGTTGAAAACCAGACAAATCTATCCGAAAAAAAAGCCAATTTGGCATCACTGATACATACGTAAACTAACAAAATTCATGTCTTCCATTCTCTAGTTCTGTTTTCGTACTTTTTGTCGTCGCTCATCCTTTTGGCCTTGAAAACTCATTAACTCGAACACGAATTGACAAATCGATGTAGTAACGGCGGGAAAAAAGTCGCCGACACTGGATAACATAGTAAATTACGGTGGACGGTAGTCCACGTTAGTGACAAAAGCAGATTCCGAAACACACCCTGATAACAGAGCTCATGTAGATTTTATAAGGCATATTACACTAGTTTACAGCCAAAATGCATAGTGAATCAAAGTATTTTTTTCTTATGGACTTTGGCCCGCTAAACATGAAAATGGCACCTTTTCTTATGGAAGCGTTTTCGAAATATTTAAATTTTTTCGAATTTTCGAGGTTACTCCAACACTTTTGAGTATAATTCCATTTCGATTTATCAGATTTGGCCAAGCAAGCAATTAAATTAAAGGTAAGTTAATTGTCTTCAACTTTTTTTCATACAAGATTAAGATCGGTTCAACAATTTTTGTGATTTTTTGGGTTTGAAAGCTAAGATATCGTCCTGGAAATATATAAATCCCAAAGATAATATTTTTTTAAAGGTTTAACGTAAAGCTTACACTGTTTCAAAGAAAATAAGGTACTGTTTATAAATAGTGGAGTAATACGCTTTTCAGTGATAGAATTAAAATAATCTTTTCAACGATTTTTAAGTTTGGTTTGTATGACAGCTACATGATATATAGTGGACCGATTTAAACCAAATTTGATCAAAATGTAAAGAGCCATCCCATATTCATATTCTGTTAGTTTGGAAAAAAGTTGTTTATACTGAGACTTGATTTTCGACTGATCGTTCTTATGGCAGCTTTATGATATACGAGGGCTGGCTGATAAGTAATCGGCCTTACCAAAAAAAAACATCTTAAACAACCCATAAATATTTTATTCGATTAGTGTTTTCTATCGGCTGATTGCTGAAAAAGTTTTAGGCGTTTTTCTCAACACTGGTAATTTTGGCGGGAGTTTTAGCATGGTCACTTTTGCATTGTCCCCAAAATGAGTAAAATAGAATATCGAGCTGTCATTAGATTTCTGTTTTTAAAAAAGAAATCCAACGATGAAATAAAAAATGAGTTAATCGAAGTTTATGGGGAATCAGCTCCATCGATTTCGACCATTAAATATTGGACTGCTGAGTATAGGCGCGGGCGGACAAGCATTTTTGACGAGGACCGTCCGGGACGTCCCAGAGAGGTGACAACCCCAGAAATGGTAGATAAAGTCCACGGAATGATATTGGATGATCGCCGAATAAAGCTGAGAGAGATTGCTAAGGCCCTAAACATTTCTCGTGAACGTGTTGGAAACGTCTTACACGAATATTTAAATATGAGTAAGCTTTCGTCAAGGTGGGTGCCGCGATTGCTCTCAGCGGAACACAAACGCAACCGCTTGGTCATTGCGAAGGAGAGTTTGGCATTGTTAAACGCAAATAAGAATGAATTTTTGCGTCGTTTTGTGACTGTCGACGAAACTTGGATACATCACCATACACCAGAAAGCAAGGAACAGTCAAAGCAGTGGATTTCAACCGGAGAAACGGCGCCGAAAAGGCAAAGATTGGTTTGTCGGCCAACAAGGTAATGGCAACGGTTTTCTGGGATGCCCGAGGCGTAATTCATGTGGATTATCTAGAAAAAGGCAGAACAATTAATGGAGAATACTATTCTAACCTTTTGGGACAGTTCGATTCAGAACTAAAGAAAAAAAGGCCGCACATGGCGAAGAAAAAAGTTCTGTTTCACCAGGACAACGCTCCGGCTCACAAGAGCGTTGTTGCCATGATGAAATTGTGTGAACTACACTATGAAATTCTTCCACATCCCCCCTATTCTCCAGATTTAGCACCATGTGACTATTATCTATTTCCAAACTTAAAGAAATGGCTTGGTGGAAAGAAATTTCAGTCGAATGAACAGGTGATCTGTGAAACAAACGCCTATTTTGAGGACCTGGACCAGTCATATTTTATGGAAGGTATAAAAAAATTGGAGGACCGTTGGACTAAGTGCATACGTCTAAAAGGAGATTATGTTGAAAAATAAAAAAGAAAAATAAAAAAAAAACCGTGTTTTCTTTGGTAGGCCGACTATTTATCAGCCCACCCTCGTAGTGGTCCGATCCAAATTTAAAAACAAACTTGATCTGCGTCTCTCGCTATTATAGTTTCGGAGATCGACGGGTTCAAATAGATGGACGGACAGACAGACGGACATGGCTAAATCGACTCGGCTGTTGATGTTGATCAAGAATATATATACTTTATGGGGTCGGAGATGCTTTCTTCCTCCTGTTACATACACCACCTGTTACATACACCACCACCTGTTACATACACCTGTTGCATTTAATATACCCTTTTTGATCATTTTCAATGGGCACAGGGTATAAAACTATGTTTAAAGAACATTTGATTCTATACAATTTTAGAAGTACTGATACAACAAGAGTTTAAATGCCAATCTCAACGGGATCGCATCAAAAGCACTAAAGATATTCTAATAATATAAAATTTAAAAAAATTGTTTGATTTTAGAACTATGATTTCTTGGTTAAAACATCTCAGAATTGACCGTAGATTACGAATATGGTCTACAATTTTCTGTGAAATAAAATCGATGCACACTATTAGACATGATTGCATTACAAAATTTACAATATCAAATTAACAACATTAACATTGAAACTAAAATGTCGAACGCATCGCTATTTTATTATACCAAATATTAGTTTGTTATGGAGTTAATACATACTACTTAGCATCAGTTAAAGTCAAGTTTCATAAAAAATAACTTATATTTTAAGTTAGATGGATACCTTGTTAAATACAATTTTATTCAAATTTTTAACAAATAAATATTACAATTTTAAATATACTAGCAATCTTATTTCAATACATAAAGCGTTAGTTCAATGTATTTTATGATTCCTCTATCACGTTATTATTAAACAGTGCCTAAGTTTTAATAATGATACATATACTGTAAAGCTGCGAAAAGTAAAATAACACTACTATGAAACTTTGCCTTAATGATCAAATAACATATAGTTGCTACTCTGATTTTTCCAAAATTTGTTGTCCAATGTATCGCTTAGTATCTCTAATCGCTTAGTATCTAAAATGGTTTTCAATATTTTATTTTTAGTTTTTAAGAAAAGAGCAAAGAAATACCGAGAAAAATAATAGCACCGATTTCACTTTCTTCAGAAACTGTCATGTTTTCTATTATTGCGTCGAAAAATTACTTGCCTTTAAAAAAATTCCAATATTGTCATACAATGGGTCGAGGAAAACACTAGGGTGGATTGGTGGATATTCTGGTAAAAGTTCATAAAACGCCAAAAACTATAAAGAAAACTCTGAAGCATTTGAACGATAATGAGGACTGACCCAACTTCACGTTCATAGGTGGATCCACGAGACCAAGTGGGATCCTTTCAAGGCTGCTACTGGGTTAAATAAGGTGCTTAATATAGCGGAGATAGTGCACAAACTTAGTTTATATATTTAAGAACGTAACTCAAAAGGATGCAGCCCAAGTTAAACGCCAGACATATGGCCAAACGAATTTAGTTCGAAAAGAACAACAAAGGGTCAAGTAATAAATTCTCGTAAATTCCCTTAAATACGCTGAAAGCCTTAGATATCATTTTGAATTTTTTTCCACATTTAATTGGAAAAATGGTTTCTACTTATTAAAACGTATTCATAAGTTCCCTAAACTTACAAATGTGACTGTGACACGCTTGGAACCGCCCGAGTCGGATTACCATATGATAAAGTTATATCAGTTCTGCCACATTTAGATTTTTTCAGTAGTTTTGGTAGTATGTTTGCCTATTATAATTAATAATAATAATTATATTTTAATTGAACTCTCTTGAATACTTATATTTCATGGACTTTTAATCTACTTAGTTAGTCTTAGCTGTGTTCTTATCTGCTATTTTGAATTTCAGTAACATGTCTTTTATATATTTCTTTTTGAAAACACGTTCAAATTTACTCAATGTTATTCAGATCACATATCATTCATAAGAGGGAAAAGTGTTGGAACCCAAACAAACCATAAATACAATATAATTGTTGTTTACGTAAGTACAAGTTCCGAACTGAGACGTCATTCATGGCAAGCGTGAATGGCCCTTCGAGTGCAAGCCTCAGCGAAAATTTGTTTATGCACTTAATACATTTTCCTGTCTTTTATTTTGTAATTCTCATGCTATTTATTTTGTTTTCTTTTTGTTTTTGAATAATACTTACATATATTTATTTTCTTATTCTTAAATTCTCATGCTATTTTTATTTTTGTCAAGTGCCTGACTTTAACATTCTCCGTATTTGCTTGCAACCTAACTAAATAAGCACAATTGTAACTTGACACCTAACTAAACAAACACAATTTATTATGGAAGAATATACTAAAAACATTAATTGAATAAATTGTTTTTCGAGTTGTTCATGTTTTAAATCATTTTTAGTTACTACTGATCGCTTGACGCAAAAACGGCCGGGAAGCAAAATATGTTTAATACATTATTTTGAAAATTTTCAATAAGATGTTGAACCTATTTAGTTAAAAAGTAAAATGCTGGAGTAACATATTAAGGAATATTTTAAATAAGACAATTAGCTACGTTCAAAACTGCAGGTTGTCATATGAAATAATGATCAGAAAAAGAAATCATTAATTTTTTAATTAATAAGAGTTTAATATATTATTCATTAAACAAGAAAAATTGCGTTGGTTTTCGATGCAATCAATCAGTAATTATTTTATTTGCACATTCTATAATTTTTATTTATATTATGCAATAATTTTATTAGTTGAAGATTATTAGTTGTTTATTTGTTTGCTAATTTAATTACCTTGATGATCTAATAAGTTTTCGCCTGCTATCCAAGCGACCTGATACTGAGTCTAGATAGTGCTTGCAGCTTTTATTTCCTTAATTTTTTATTTTTTTTTCTTTGTATTTTAATTTGAATTGAACGTCTGTGAAGTTACGGTTCATTTCAATATTTGCCAAACACTTGTTAGGTTGGGGAAGTACATGTTTTGAAATTTGCTTCCAAATTGAACATTTTTTAATGTGCTCTCTCTAAACAACTCTTTTTCAAAGTTAGTGAATGCCCTGCTAGAGAATACTGCAGGGTATATAAATTCAAAAATACTGATAACTCAAACGCTTTGAGTAACGTGTGAAAATGTTGGGAATTCATTGAACCCAACGGAAAAATGAAGCTAAAAACATTTTGTAAAATGCTTGGCGTTATGTAATTGGAGTACGTGGCAGAGGAAGTTTGGCAAGAACGGGGGGAGGTCGCTGAACAGTCTGCTCGCTGTTTACCACGAAACAATTTAAATCGAAGCTCGTAAATATGAGAAGAATGTGCGTGTTGCCAACACCAACACCAACACCATAGCCATTGAGTTCATTAAACTGACAGCATCAGCAGATATCGGGGTACGGGTAGATCGCTACTTATGTATATTATATTCGTACGTTTTTGATATAGTAGGTTTATGCCCCTACTCTACTCGTAAGGGCCCGACTGAAACCGAAAACAAAACTGCTAAATTTCGATTTCGTCTGTTTACGTTTCTGTTAATTCTTTTGCTTCTACCCCGCGACCAATTAATCGACAATAATAACAAAAGATTGTCAACAACAGCAGCAAAGGGCTCAATCCCGTTCTCAGTTGATGGTGAGGCTGTGGATGTGGATGTGACTATGACTGAGACTGAGGTGCCATTCAACCTTATGCCTGACAACTGATTGGCCAGTCGGGCTGTCTGCCTGTCTGGCGGTTGACTCATATCTGGGGGACCCACGAGCCACCAATCGACAAACAACAAGCCATCGTCCATTGACCATTGACCATCAACTATCAGCCATAAGCCCAAGCCCTACAGAGTCACAATTTCCCACAACTGGGCTTGTTTACTGCGGCGCGTCGTAGGTTTATGAATATGCGTAAATATCTAATATACATATGTAGTATGTAGTAGATACGGATACAACGTGTTTTGTTTTCGCGCCAAGCAAGTAGAAGCAATGAACTTTGTAGGCGGCATGCCGTGTTCCATGTTCAAGTGGCGTTTATTATAATTGCCAAATGAGCTCAACCTGGTAACGATTATATAATGTCAATCGATGCGCCATACCCCGTTTCATCAGATCAGAGCCGCAACCTTGAGCGCGTACGCTGACATCTCCGAGCACCCGACCCCCGAAGCCCCCAGCCACCCCCCACACCTACATAGCACTAGCTTCAGCAACAGAAACAGCATCAGCCCCAGCCACAGCCCCAGCCCCAGCTCCACAAGTTGGCAACACGTCTACAAGTCAAGTCTCGACTCTCGAGCTGTTTCGTTTAGCATTCTTGCTGCTACTGCGCCATAGCGGCCAGGCTGAAACTGAGCTGCAGGCCATAGACCGACTGTAGTAGAGTAGAGTGTGGATTAGGCTGGACTGTCGTCTGTGGGTTCAACCACCTTTCAGATTGTGGATGGTACCGTACCGCTCAACCGCTCTGGGGTGGACTGTATTGTAGATTGAGGGTCCGACTTGGACCGACTTGGTCCAACTAGTACGCCACTTCCTCGAGAATAAATTAAAAAATTCCAAAGCTGTAAGCTTTAAATAGTATTTATAAAACAAAAACGCGTTCAATTTGCGTCAATTGATGTGAGAGATACAAAAATATCTGCATTTATAATAGCGCATAAAACAATGCAAATTCTATCAAAACAAACGAAATTCCAATTCGTTTCATATTCCTGTTCAAAAATTAAGAAAACAATGATCAAAAATAATAAAAAAAAAAAACACGCTTCTGCTAGTCACCTGCTTCTGAATGGTGACAAGCTCGTAGATTTCCGCTTGTCTGGAACTTCATTTGCTCCGAGACCTATCGAGAGAACGTGCGCCCAAAAGTCTTTGATCGAGGCGCCCGCTCCATTTGCAGCTCCCGTCCCTCGCAAGGTGTTGTCGTTTGTTGGCTATGACTGAAATGGCTGTGGGTTTTTTGCCATGTTCTTTGAATGAAACGTAGATGGGCCTAAAGAGCTCAACTATCGCCTCGACTACAAGCGTGCTTCATTGAAATGTTGTTGTACCGATAAAAAAAGCTAAAGTTCAAAACAGAAACCGCGTGGTGGCTGAAGACTGAAGATTCTGGCTTGTATCCCAACTGTTTATGTTTTGATTCTCATAGTTTTTTCTGTATTGACATTCCAGATTACTCTTGTTTTCATGTTCATTGACCATAATGATTTTACAAATATCAGTATGCAAATAAGCTGCGCTTCGTTGGATCCATCGAGCATATTAGTTTTGCTTACCGAATTGTTAACAGTTTATAATCCACCTCGTTCTCATGATGCCATTTCTAAGTATATCGTTTGCGATTATCACTCTGGACGGCAGTCTACGCTAGTGACGTAACATCACGAAGAGTGCGAAAAGCGATTAGCAAAATGTACAGGAAGAATGCAAAATTCGCAGCGACTGTTCGATCAGATCGAGTTATATACCGATCGAAAGGTATAGCTCAACCTAACAAGTGTGCATACTGAGACTTTTGGCAACTCACCTGCTCCATTAGATAAGAGGGTGTATTTAATTATTTTCATAAAAATTTCGGGGCATGGAAATGTTTTCGTCACCAGATTTTTACCTCGTAATAAGATCATATACATAGCTTCCATAGAAACGATTTATTGAAAATAAAGATTTTGTATGGAATTTTTGGTTGTTTCTCGATATATCTCAATCAAACTTACAGTTCATATAGCTGAGAAAAGGACAAGAACAACAGGCAAATGAATTACAAAAACACATAAAATATCACATATGTAATTAGTTTTTGTTTTTTAATTCCTTCCAGTGTTAATAGATATAGTATCTAAACTAGTTAAAGTAATTGTTAGAAAATTACGCTTAAATAAAATTATTAAATTAAAATATGTGTAAACGTGGTATTTCTATTGCCGTGTAGATTTGCCGGTCCCTAGGTGTTGTTATATTTCAAAAGGAATTTCAACCAGATTCAAAACATTATTCCATTCCAGCATTCCAAACAGAAATACATATCTGAACAGTATGCAGCAGAACCCCATGACGAACTCACTAAATCGTTTAAATTTCCTACGGACTTATACCACCACGCATATCTAAAAGCGAAAGATGCTTTAACTAACATTAGCTCGAATTGCAGACTTGTGAGCGCTATGTAGAAATTCACTTTACTTTTCTTTACTAAATTCACGACTGGGTATGCGAGCGAGCGAGCAGGTGGAGATATCCCCACCAATTTGACAGAATATGCAACTGGGATGGTCCCATACATTCTGGCCAAATTTGGTTCAAGCCGTTCAACTGTATCATATAGCTGCCATAGGATCGATTGATCGAAAATAAAGATTTAGTGAACATTTTAGTTGTTTCTGGTGATATCTCATCTCTTCTACATCCTGACCAAATTTGGTTGAAGACCGTCCACTATATCATACGAGCAATAAGACCAAAATATAGTGCCGTGTTCTGTAAGGGCATCAAAGCTTCGACGTATCGAACGGCTGCGATGTTGCCGGTACTGTTGACTTTATACTTATGCTTATGTAGTTATGTATGTAGTTATGACACAGGGTATCCACCAGTCGAGTACACTCGACTGTAGCCACACCTCCCCGCAGCTTCCTTGTTAGACCCCGTACTTAAAAAGAGTACAGTTGTCTATTAACTCTGTCACAAAAAAAAAATGCGTAACAGGCAAAAGGAGGCGTGGCAGACTCCAGAAAGTATATATTTTCTTGATCAGCATCAATAGTAGGATAACTTTTTTTAAAAAAATGTTTGATATCAATGAGCGCCGGGCTGAAATACATCTGCAGAATTTGACCCCGATCGGAGTTCATTTGATGGACCCAAAAACGGGTCAAAGGTCACACCAAGCCATTTGTATGAAAAAAAATCAGTTGTTGTATGGAAAACTATTTTGTTTTTGAAGTTATCTCTACGAAACTTACTACATGCCAATATTTTATTGCTATACACAATTTGGTAAAGTTTCATCAAAATCGGACTACCATATCCTACAGCTTCCATAGGAACAAACGGGTGAAAATAACCTTTAGTATGAAAAACTTTTATGTTTCTGAAGATATCTGAACCAAACTAACAGATTGTATGTTAAGGACTGTCTCTTACATTCTGATCAAATTTGGTCAAAATTGGACTAACATATCATATAGCTGCCATAGGAACGATAAGTCAAAAATCAAGTCTTAGTATGAGATGTCTAAAGCAAACTGACAGAATATGCATATGGGAAAGTCCCAAACATCCTGATAAAATTTGGTTGATATCGGATCACTATATCATATAGCTGCCATAGGAACAATTGATCGAAAATATAGATTTAGTATGCAATTTTGTTTAGTATCTCAACCAAACTCATAGATTGGGAATATTCTATGTATGTCTTTTACATTTTGATCAAATTTGGTTTAAATCGGTACACTAGAAAATACAGATTTAATACAAACAATTAGTCGCAAACTTAATGCGGCATCATCAAACAATCGGTCTGCCTGATGGCATGCAAATACGTATTAGGCTATCGGAGTGCCATGGCACTGGGTCGGGCACACTCGACTGGAGCCCCCTTGTTGGGCAAAAAGTACATTTAGTACATAACTAAGTATATTAATATTTGTAGCGAAATATATTATTTTATTTTAAGCAGTGTTTGCCTTTTCCATAGTAAGTACGGGGTCTTCGACAGTCGAGTATGCTTGACTGTAGCACCGTATACTAGTTTTTAATTATAAAAGTCGATAAATTTGTCTTTTACCAAGTCCATAGTTGAATTTAATTGCCACTCAAAAATATAAAAGTTTTTTTTTTAATGTACTGCCGTCACGTAAAGTCCCTCTGGAAATATCCACATGCACAACTGGGAAGATAACATATTCGTCTGATAGCATTAGAAATATGCTCGATCAGCATAAGTGGCAACTGTGCAATCATGCTCGCTTGTATGGCATATGATAGTTCATCGATAAGTCATTGACAACTGCAAAGGTGAATACGGATAACATGATGATAGAGTGTGTTTTGTTATTCATTCTGTTTATGACAATGTTGATTCATTAATTAGGCGATAAGTCGTTTGCACATATGTACATACTTCAACATTATATCCAAAACTGGCATTATGCCGGCAGTTGAGCTTCAGCTTTTTTAATGAATAAAATGTACTTTATTTAGGTAGATGTAAATTCTTACATTTTAAATTAAATATATGTTCTTTAATTTTGTCAACACTAAGCGTAAGTCATCCTCCTATCCATCTTCTCTATCCTATGAAAATTCGAAGGCATACACTGATCAGGCGATCGCCGATCTTTTTGCAACGTTTTTTCAAACTACTTACTCTTCGTCTAACTACTCTTCTGAATCCTATCCATTTGATTTGCCTCGATCGAACTGTATTTTTAGTCCCTTAATTAGTGAGGAGTCGCTGATTCGTGATCTTGAGATAGTCAAGCCGGTGTTTTCACCTGGTCCAGATGGAGTTCCCGGTTGTGTACTTCGGTATGGAGCCAGAGCTTTATGTGGACCCCTGCTGAAGCTATTTGCTCTATCATTAGATTCTGCGATCTTTCCCACTATTTGGAAGGAGTCATTTATTATTCCTCTCCACAAAAAGGGAAGTAAGTCTGACGCCAAAAACTATAGGGGAATTTCCAAATTGTCCGCTATTCCTAAAGTCTTCGAGAAGATTTTAACCAGTCATTTACAGCACTTGTGTTGTTCTATTATCTCTCCACACCAGCATGGATTTGTAAAACGCAGATCCACTACTACCAATCTTCTCGAGCTTTCTTCATTTGTTATTCGTGGTTTCCGTAATAACAAACAAACTGATGTCATTTATACCGATTTTAGTAAAGCTTTTGACTCAGTCAACCATTCTCTTTTATTACATAAGCTTGACATAATTGGTTTTCCGACCACCCTAATTCGCTGGATTTCAAGCTATTTGAAACACAGAACTCAAAAAGTTCTGTTTAATAACTTTTTTTCTAAGTCATTCCGGGTTACCTCTGGAGTTCCCCAAGGTAGTCATCTCGGTCCTTTGCTTTTCACACTGTTTATAAATGATCTACCAACAGTTTTAACACACTCTCGTGTACTTATGTATGCCGATGATGTTAAAATTTGTCTGCAATATAAAGATTGGCCATGCCATATCAAATTGCAGGAAGATCGTTGACTCCTTTCAGTCATGGTGCCGTGTGAATCTTTTAAATTTAAACTGTTCTAAATGTAACGTAATGACTTTTTACCGTACTAACCCTTATTTGGCGTCATACTCACTGTATGGTGGTCCTCTTGATAGGATTACTGCTGTTGATGATCTAGGTATACTCTTAGATCACAAGCTTAAATTTTCCGACCATATATCCAAGATGGTCAAAAAAGCTATGTCAGTTCTGGGTTTTATAAAGAGGTGGTCGAAGGAATTCGATGACCCCTATATAACTAAGACTCTTTACATATCTTTAGTCCGTCCAATTTTGGAGTACGGTTCTTGTGTCTGGTGTCCTCAGTATACTGTGCACCAAAGTCGCATTGAATCGGTACAAAAAAACTTTCTTCTCTTTGCTCTACGTGGCCTTAATTGGAAAGGCACGTGAGACTGCCTTCGTACTCTAGTAGACTTTTATTAATAGACCTTCCTTCTTTATCAAATCGTAGAATTATGCTTGGTATTATTTTTATGTGTAAGCTTATTGGTGGTGACATTGACTCTACCGAATTAATGTCACAACTCAACTTTTCTGTTCCTCGTAGAGTAGTATCTAGAAATTTTATTCCTATTTCTCTTCCTATCTGTAGATCTAACTATGCATTGCATGAACCTTTTAGAATGCTGTGTTCGGAATACAATAGACTTTTTTATATTGTTTCCGAAGCTAACTCCATTTCAAATCTAAAAACTTTGCTACTAACCCATTTAGCTAATAATAATTAGTTTAGTATTTTTATTATATTTTTTAGTAATTTAAATCTATATCCGTTTTCATATTTTATGTCCGTAACTGTCTATCTTCTTTCTCTCTTCGCGATCTTTTAATTTGCATGCCGCTCATCTCGTTTCCGTCCGCCCGCGAACTCGTTTTCTGATCCGCGCGTAACAAGCTAAGGCTTGGTGTCGCTTGGACCACTTGAACGTACATACATAGTACGTCAACGCCCAACGAAAAAAAAAATAACTGTGCGATCAGATCGAGTTATAGATGCGGGTATAGTTTTTGATACAATTAAAAATCACACTTTTTGTTATTATTTAAAAAACAAGTCGTAGTAAACCGGTTACTTATTTAAATATATTTAATATATATTTTATTGCATTTTTAGGCACTTACATTACTTGAAACCTAAATCGGCCATTACTACCGTTCTGATTGACCGACCTTGTTCCGATTAACTAGGATGATAACAATAAAAGAATAGATATCGTTAATTACCAAAAAATACGTAATATACTAAAAACTGTGCGTGTGGTGGCTTTTCGCGATTTACGGAGGCAGAAAGGGTGAAAAAGGTGTGGCAAAAATTTGAAACAAACTTGATCTGCGTGGGGCTTATAGAATTCTGTGTGCCAAGTTTGGTTGCTCTAGCTCTTATAGTCTCTGAGATCTAGACGCTCATGGCTATATCGACTTTGCTGTTGATGCTGATCACGAAAATATATACTTTATAGGGTAGGAGATGTTTCCTTCTCCCTGTTACATATCGCTCATTTACTAGAATAGTGACATATCTCAAAAAATGGCGTTTCGAGATAAACGCACTTAAAGTTTTCAAGTCTCGCCTGTGTTTTTTGAAAAGCGGCCAAACTTGTAAATTTTGGAAAAAAAAAACAACTGAGCTTTACGACCATAAAGAATCTTTTCTAGTCAACGATTGCATTGCAACTGAGACATATCGATCTTTTGAGTTAATAAAGTCGAATCGTTGAAAATGAAAAAACGACATATACTCTTCTCACACTCTCGGTTTCAAAGATAGGATGATGCAATTTGTACACAACATAGATTGCTATATTGCGAACATTTCTGCATCATTAACTCAAAAATCGTGTTTTTCGACTTATGTCACTCTTCTAGTAAATGAGCGATATGTACATTTCAACGAATACAATATACTCATTTACTTGCTTTTTAAGTAAGTAGCAATATTTAATATTGTGAAATAAAATGTGTTGAAACACTTAACTATATTGTTATGAAGTATGTTGATGTTTTTTTTTTTCATAAAAAATATTTAAGAAAATCGGAGTGTCTTATAATTTTGATAAGGACCTTATATCATTTCCTAACAAGCCTTTTGCTTTTTTTTTTTAACTTTTTATCGAATGTACTCAGGTATACAAGCTTTTGATACATTTTATGAAGAAGATGTGGACTTTCATACCTACGTATAAGTCCATCATCGTTCAAGATTTCGTGGATGAATTTGGGGCTTGGACATTCAGATGAGACATTGCAGTCAACTCTGCTAAGTCTCAGGCTGCACTTCTAAATTATGTTTATAAGTATAAAAAATATTCGCTGTAAAAAAATCGTTATGGGTCATCGAGTAATAAGCCAGGACACCCAAATTAGGGGAAAAAATGTTAAATTCATCCTACTGTACATATAGTTATGATTTTTAAATTATTGTATTATTTTCAAGTTTCAATTGGGCTTAAAAAACTTTCACCAATCTGAAAAGTCAAAAAGCAGTCTGAAAAGTATATAAATATGTGTTTAAATGTGGACATATGTACATATGTATGTTGTAAATTTAAATTTAAATAAATGAAGTGATGTCTTAACAAATTTCGCGGTGTACGAAGGTCAACTGCATGAAAATAAGCCGAAACTTCTCCAAATAGCTGAGCCACGTTTCGAAATTGCGACAGATAAGCAGCATAATTAATATACAAAACGAATAACCCGTTTCAAGTGAAGTTGAATTGGATGCGCGAGCAAACGGCAGCGTCAATTGTATAATTGTGCAAAAAGGGCGCGTCCATTGCGCAAATCCGTCTTCAAGTTTCACTTGCCGTTACTATCGACAAAAAATCCCAAATAACAAAAAACTGGTCAAGGTCACCGGTCCGTAGCCGTTTTGGTCTCTCTGTGCGTACACTTGCCTACAAAACAGGCGCAATCACCGTTAGGCAGGCGTTTCGTTTACCGCCCGCAATAACTCAAGTATCATCTTGTGTGTATTGTTATAGTTGTTTTATTATTATTGTTGTCTTGGATCTGGCTATTACTTTTGTTGTTGTTGTTGCTGGCTTTTAACGTGTTAATCAACGCGACTTTCAGCCACTTTGTTGTCGCTTAATTGGATCTTGAAAGTTTCAGAAAGTGCGAGTCTTTAAATGTAGCTGGCTTATTTCGCAAGACTTTTTGAAATCAGCGATGTCGGCCCTCTTCCCGGAGTGAAAATCACTTTACTGATTTCCGAATATTATGTAATCATCCAGTTTGAATAATAAGTGAGCTTTTGAACATACAAATATACAGGGATGCCACAGAAATCGCAAGCGAAATATAATTCCGCAGAAAGCAATTCCGCACGGAAGTTTTGAGCACAGAACTTCGAGAGATTTAATTTGTTTTGGCTTTTCACCAACCTTTTCGAACAAGGCTGCTAAGGGTTGACACCTTCTTAAATTAAATTACCCAAGGGTTTTCAAGTTTATCATTGCAGAGCAATAAGCTTTAAAAATGTTTCTTATTTAATTAATATAATTTAATTTATTTATGTAATAATTGATTTTGTTTAGCTAAAAAAAATTTAAAAGTAAGTGGCGCCAGAAAATAAAAGTTACTCGACAGCTCAAGCAATTGAATGCCATCAGTCTGGCAACTCTTCGTGAAAAATGTTTTCACAAATTGCACAATAAGTTAAAGGTTCTTTTCAGTAATACTTGATTTACCTCAAAAGACCTATGTTTTAAATGCTTTTTTTAAAGAAAACTGAAGTGGTTCCATTTATTTTTTTAAATACTTTTCTTCGAATTCTGACTAAAAGATGTGGCATCACTGACCCTGACTTCGAAAATCTAAATCGGACTATGTGACAGCATTGAACGCCAGCGGATTTAGCGCTAGTTCGTTCGAATTGACCTGTGGCACAGCGAAATGAAATTGAAGTGAAATTCAAGTGAAAGCGATTTCTGTGGCACCCCTGATACTTTATCCTTACTAGTTTATTAAATGCAAATACATGCGCTGGTGTTTTTATGTGTTTGTGATCTGCTTCATCCTTTTATTCAATTTTGATCACGGTCGCCAGAACTTGACAGTATATGTGGGCTAGATTTTTAAAAAATAGTTCCTAATATCAGTAAGAAAATATAAATAAATAAAACTAAACACTAAGAAACCTGTCTTATTTTTAGGAGTATTTTCTTCAGTTGTCTTATAAGTATCTGTCTTATAAGTACCTGAAAGATAATTCACAATGAATGCCAATTGTGCGACAATTGTGCATTTGCAGTAGCAGTACTGAACTGTTGTTTGAACTGTTGTTATTACAACAGTCTGCAATCAGTCTGCTTTTTAATATACCTCGAGAAATTGGTCCTTGTAGTGATTTCTTTTGATCGCTTCAGTTCTTCCGTAATGCTAAATAATATACATAAATAAAAATTGAATTCAAAAGAATTATAGTAGCAACATTTTTATTTACAATTTATATTATAATTTATAACAATATTTTATTACATTCTTCTTTTAATATTACGTAAAACTTATAAAAAAAAATGTATTTTATTATTTTTTTTAATGTTTTTTTTCTGTATACATATCGTTACATTTTCTTACATGACTTACTTACTATAGTTTTGTTAGCCAATAATTTTACTATTGCCAATGCCTTTTCGTTGTGGTAGTTTATATTAATTGAAATCATTCTTTTTTCTGCTTAATCAAACTTAGCTTAGAATTTTTTGTATAAATATTTACATAATTTTTCGTGTTGATTTTTACACGTAGCTTATACCAACAAAGTAAACAAATGAAAAAACAAACTTTTATTATTAGGTTGCCCGGAAAGTTATTGACTCGTTTGTGACTATTTAATTGTATTTTTTCTTTTGTCAGTTATCAGCAATCACTTTTAACTTGCTTTAGAAAAAAAGTTCGAGTAGTTTTGTTTTGTTTCGCATTTGCCAATTGCGATAATTTTTAAAAGTTTAAAGATTTGTCATTTTGTACAGAAATTGTCTTTAAATTATATTTAAAATGGAAAATGAAGAGCAAGGTATGTTAAATATTAATCCCAAGTAAAAATTGTTTAATATGTGTTATTTGTTGCTTATGTGTCTTGTGTTGTTAAACCGATTTATGCTAAAAAGTATATCCGAGTGTTCGTGAATTGTGGAGTAGAACTAGCCCCCTGCCAATCTGTGCCAAAAAGTAAATATGTCTCGTTTTTAATGAAAATATTCAGTTTTAGAGAATAATAATTAAATTTGCGCAAATTTGCGCGTTTTCCGGAATATTGAATATATTGCAGCTACTTTTGTCTTCAGCAATATTCAGTTGCTTGAAGCATGGAGCAACAAGAGGACAGAAAAGTATATATCTGATTGGATTTCCGGTCAACTCGGCTTGGATGATATTGACCTAAATACGAGAACCACAATTAATCAAAAAGCCAATAGTTTTCACAACTACATGCGAAATATTTGCCAAAGTGTGGGCGAAATGTTTCCAATTTTAAAATTAAGCATTCACAATGGCTTTTATTCAGATCGTCAATTAAACTGGGCTCTGAAAGACATGCTACACATTTGCAAAGTAAAGTGGAACGTCCCCATCTAGGGTATTCGGAAGAAGACTCAATACTGAAAAGAAAATTGGCCGCCGATTTGGCAGTACAGAGTCCCGCACCTCTGCTACACGCGGCAGCAGTTTTAGCAAAGACGTCCAACGACAAGGATACTTCAATAGTGCAAAGGAAATAAGGAAAGCGGTGACAGCCATAACAACGATGATTCAGAACTTAATTTTATTTTCTGAATAATTTAAAATAGTTTTGAAATATTTTATTTGTTTTGTTAATATAATATAGTAAAATAAATTTAAATAATATTTTTTGATACATTTTGAGGAGCAGTTCATTAAAAATGAAATCTGAGAGCTTAAAATCAAAAAATTACTACTTCATAACTTTTTCTTGTAGTGGCGGCATGAGTGGGCGTGGCCCAATCTGTTTCAAATTTTAAACAGTTACTACACACACTATTACTAAGAACTGTACGAAGTTTCAACTCTCTACCTTCAGGATTAGACTTTATGCTAAAAAATCGGGCTTTCCGTCCAGTGTGCAATGCCTAAAGTGAAAAGTGATCTGCTGAAATTCGATTTTCGAGTGTCGAATATGGTTTTGTTTTATCTTTTTAATTCAAATATTAGTTTTGTTGAATCTAAAGGTACGTTCTTAAAAAAAAAAATACGTTTCTTTCATGAAAATTTTGTAATGTTTCCGAATCACGCGCTTTAAACAGAACCGTTAATAAATTGTACATATGGGCATTTCCACAGAAATGTCAACCGAGGCCAAAAACGGAAAATTGATCAAAAACTCACATCTTGTAAAATTTTCTTCCAAAAATATATTCAAGTTATTAATTTAAGCAATATATGCTAGAAGAAATTCAATAGAATGAACATATAGATTCTAAATTGGAATAAATTGATTATTTCTATATTTTTGACCATTTTCTTACCTATAAGTTTCCCCTTTATTACAACAAAATAATATTTTATCATATGTTTTAATTCGCTTTGAATGCATACGAATGGGACAAGGGAGAATTACCCATATGCTCTCCAAAAGTGTCCAGTCTGAAACTTGTTTCTGTTCGTAGTTTGGTTTATTTTGATTGTTAAATAACAATTTCTTTTGTGATATTAGTTTTAAATGTGATATTAGTTTTACTAAAATATGTACTTTTTGGAAATGACATAGGACCGATCCTAGTAAGAGATAAAAATCAATATGTTGTCTTATATTTTGACAATTGTATCAATATGAGTAAATAAATTTAGTTTAATTAAATATATTAAAAAAGAAAATTTAAAAATGTTTAAGCTGAAGTAATTTGCAATGAATGTCACTAAAATGTTTGTGTGGTAGAGAACTCAAAAAAATATGCAACCAAAAAAAATTGGCTACTTTGAAATATGTTGTCACTCCTATTTATTGTTAGCAGCTAATTCAATAGTTTTATGCTGTATTTCAGTCAACATTTTCAATTATTCTGTTATAATCTGAAAAATGGCTAATTGTCGTGTTATTAAATAAACTACATTTCGTAGCCTACTTTTGTGGATACGCTAAGTGAATTGGAAGCATTGTCAGATTTTACAAAGAACTAATGTGAAACTGGCATTGAATGTATAACACCTCTAAAAACCCTTAGTAGCTGGTCTTGTCAGAATCCAATCGTAATGCTTGTCAGAATCATGTTTTATGTATTTCTGAATTCTGATTTAAAGTTTTTCAACTGATAACCTGAATCCGCCATGTTTGGAATCTGCTAGTCTACCACACTAAGTTTTTAGTGACATTCATTGCCAATAGCTTCCGATAGCCAATAGTCCAATCTGATATTAACTTTTTTAATTGTCAAAGTTTCTACCAACAAATGGTATGATACGGTCAATTGCTTTAATTATCGTTTAAAATTGAGGGATATATAAATTGAAGTTTTAAAGTATGAAAACTGTGTCATGAAAATTGTACACAATTATAAAGAAAGTTAACAGGTATTATATGCATTAGCATCACAAATGCGTTAATGTGCGTGCATCGGAAATGTGAATTACTGCTAGCAAAATGAAAGACCATTTTGCAGTGTGGTGGTATCTCGTAGTTCACTTAAAATTTTTAAAAAGCCTGAAAGTAGGCAATGAATTTTCACGTGCATCGTGGGC
This sequence comes from Drosophila suboccidentalis, assembly GCA_037043435.1. NCBI lineage: Eukaryota > Metazoa > Arthropoda > Insecta > Diptera > Drosophilidae > Drosophila > Drosophila suboccidentalis. The sequence continues at coordinate 44,011 of JBAMBK010002456.1, read as the reverse complement.
CATTATTTTTATTTTTTTTAAAGCTTGCTTTTATTCAGTGCTCATATCAAAAATTTGGAACTTTTAGCAGGTCTTACAAAAATTTTGAAAAGTCTGTCAAATTATATTTTGTATTAAAATTTGTCGTTTTTAGTCAAAGTTTTAATTATACATTTTTTAAAAAAAATTTAATTACAATACAAATTTTAAATACTTTTAAGCGCATTTGCTCCTTAATTTACGCTCTTGCTTTGAAGTGTTTCGATTATAAATTTAAAGTTTAAGATCGATGTAGCCCCTAGCTCAAAACTTTCAGATTATTTCATCAACTTCAACCATTTTCATTAGCTGTAAGTTGCGATTTTTAAAAATAGAAAATAATATTAGCTCGCCGATATTATCTTTAAATATGTATTTAACTGCGCAGGAAAATTTGATTAATATTAAAAATTTTAGCTAGGCAGAAGGCAGGCGCGAAGTTGCCTCCTCTGATGGTTTTCAATGTTGTGAATCGACAATTTTCAGACGATCGACAAAAACGTTGATACAGCAACAACGACGACCGACGACAATAGTGAGCGAATCAAGACTAAACGTAACATCCGCCGAAGCAAAAGGCCAAGGGCGCACGAGAATGTGATTACAACGAAAGTGATTACAACGAAAATGATAATAGATAACATTAGAGCCATAAATATGCAAAGTTACAAATTTAAGAGAGCATGCTACGTTATATACTTATACAGGCCTGTTCCGGTTTTCACTTTCGGCAAGATTTTGCGAAAGTGAATTTCCCTCACTTGTTCCGGTTTTCACTTTCGGCAAGATTTTGCGAATTGAATTCACGTGACATTGAGCAAGTGAGTTTGAATTCGGAAGGGTTAAATCGATGATTTTGGCATGCTTAGCATAAAATTAAAGTGAAAATAAAATATTTATAAAATACTTCAATGTTTTGGGAATATTACTACATTATCAGATAAAAAAAAAATATTTTATTTGATTTTTAAATAATTTTTATTTCATCATACCCCAAAATCGATAAGACTCTAACCCAACTTTTTTGTCGGATTTGCTCGACCTGTTCTGGTTTCCGCAAATATTTGTGAAAATGAATGGCAATTTTATTAGGGCTGCCCTTGTATGTGAAGAAAGTAGTAAATACTTTGGTACATATTTTAAACCACAATTTAAGTGTTTTTATGTATTGCGTAAAATAAAGAATTAAATTTCTTGTTTTTTAAATGCAAGTTTGGACAAAACTGTTTGTAATTTAATGCAAAAAAGAACTGCTTATTTATGTAAACAAACACTGTGCAACAATTGACAACTCTGCAAAAAGACATTTCCAGCACTGAAATCAACCCGCGCTTTCAAAAATACAAAAGTTATAACAAAAGTAGGTTTTACCTTTGAAAAATGTTTCGACTTATGATTAAATAAATATTTGATGAATAAATTACATAATTAATAATTATTTTAACAGGCGAAAATTCTTTTGACGCAAATGTCTGATTCGCTTAGAACATTTTCCAGCACTGTTCTGCAAAAAATTACTCAACACAATGTGGAAGGGAAATTCGGAGGGTAATTCGTAGGAAATGTAGAGGAATTTTAAGGGAAATTCGGTCAAATCTTGCGGATTGAAATTCGCAAAAAACAAGTGAAAACCGGAACAGGCCTGATTAATACCGCGGACAGCGGAAGTTAAATATCTCCGTTTTTTTTACAAAAAATGCTATATTATATAAATTTGTTAAAGCGGACTATTAAGGACCTTCTTTTCAATTTTGCGAGCGAAGCGAGCTGGGGGTTGGCGAGCGAAGCGAGCAGTATAAATGTTTTAAACCGGACAACAAAAGACCTTATTTTCAATTTTGCGAGCGGGGGTTGGCGAGCGAAGCGAGCAGTATTATAAGTTTTATTATGTTTTCCATAAGAAATGTCAGTTTTTCAATAAATTTATAAATTTATATGCACATACATATATCACGTGACATTGTGAATGGGAAAAATTTTCAAATTGTGGCAACGCTGTTCTTTAAGGCAGTGCAGTTTAGAGTGACATTTCAAAACTGAATTTATAAATTGAAAAATCACATCATAAAAAAACAGCATTATGCTTGTTTACCACCGACAAAAATGCGAAGTGGGTACCGCTTGTTAAAGCAAGTTATTTAAAGTGGAATCTTCAATTAAATGCACTTTTATCCAAAGCGTTAAAAAAGTTGTACATGGAATGGTATTATATAATTTGTTTATTATTAAGTGACTTAAGTGATAAGAGTCGACCTCCCAGCAAATTAACTATCAGGCCTGTTCCGGTTTTCACTTGTTTTTTGCGAATTTCAATCCGCAAGATTTGACCGAATTTCCCTTAAAATTCCTCTACATTTCCTACGAATTACCCTCCGAATTTCCCTTCCACATTGTGTTGAGTAATTTTTTGCAGAACAGTGCTGGAAAATGTTCTAAGCGAATCAGACATTTGCGTCAAAAGAATTTTCGCCTGTTAAAATAATTATTAATTATGTAATTTATTCATCAAATATTTATTTAATCATAAGTCGAAACATTTTTCAAAGGTAAAACCTACTTTTGTTATAACTTTTGTATTTTTGAAAGCGCGGGTTGATTTCAGTGCTGGAAATGTCTTTTTGCAGAGTTGTCAATTGTTGCACAGTGTTTGTTTACATAAATAAGCAGTTCTTTTTTGCATTAAATTACAAACAGTTTTGTCCAAACTTGCATTTAAAAAACAAGAAATTTAATTCTTTATTTTACGCAATACATAAAAACACTTAAATTGTGGTTTAAAATATGTACCAAAGTATTTACTACTTTCTTCACATACAAGGGCAGCCCTAATAAAATTGCCATTCATTTTCACAAATATTTTCGGAAACCAGAACAGGTCGAGCAAATCCGACAAAAAAGTTGGGTTAGAGTCTTATCGATTTTGGGGTATGATGAAATAAAAATTATTTAAAAATCAAATAATATATTTTTTTTTATCTGATAATGTAGTAATATTCCCAAAACATTGAAGTATTTTATAAATATTTTATTTTCACTTTAATTGTATGCTAAGCATGCCAAAATCATCGATTTAACCCTTCCGAATTCAAACTCACTTGCTCAATGTCACGTGAATTCAATTCGCAAAATCTTGCCGAAAGTGAAAACCGGAACAAGTGAGGGAAATTCACTTTCGCAAAATCTTGCCGAAAGTGAAAACCGGAACAGGCCTGAATATTTCTTCCTTGCAATTGAACTTTGGCTAAAAGTCAGATTTAGTGATTTGGCGGGAAAAATCCAGATTTGGCGGGAAAAAGCAAAATTTGAGAAAAAAGTCAAAATTTAGCAAGAAGATTTAATCTGTGAGTTTTGTAAGAATATATCATACAACAACAGAGTTTTTGATTCTAAAGGTTAATTTGAATCCGATTGTTTCTATGGCAGCTATATGATATAGTAACCCGACTTTGACCAAATTTGGCGAGAATGTTAGAGACAGCCCCAAACATACAATCTGTGATTTTGGTTGAGATATCTTAAGAAACAAAAGAGTCTTTCATACTAAAGGTTATTTTGCATCCGATTGTTCATATGGCAGCTATATGATATAGTCATCCGACTTTGACCAAATTTGGTCAGAATGTAAAGGACAGTCCCAAACATATAATTTGTGAGATTGGTTGAGATATCTTAAGAAACAAAAAAGTTTTTCATACAGGGTTGGCCATTTAAAGTGGAAGCATTTGTTTTTGAAAAAAAAAGAGGGAAAAAAAATTTTTTTTTTTGTTTTCATCTCATTCATTTATTTCGGTCCAAGGAGAAATTTTCTAGTTAGTTTTTGAAAATGATATCGCGTAAATGGCCACCATTAGCTTTGGCCGCAAAATGTGCCCTTTTTTCGGCATTTTCCATCACTTTTGCCAGTGTATCGGCCGATATGGCTCTTATTTCGCGGCGTATGTTGGCTCTGAGTTGAGCTAGTGTCCTTGGCTTGTTGGTGTATACCTTGGACTTCAAGTAGCCCCATAAAAAAAAGTCTGGCGGCGTCAAATCGGGTGATCTCGGTGGCCAGTCATAATCGCCTTTTTTCGATATGATTCGGCCGGGGAACAATGGCCGCAATAAATCGATGGTTTTTCGTGCTGTATGGCATGTAGCGCCGTCTTGTTGAGACCAAAAGTCATCCAAACCATTTTCACGAACAATTGGCATCACAACTTTTAACTTTATTTTTTGCACGAAACGCACGTTTGGTTTTCACAATCGAGAAGTTAATTTGAATGTAAAGCTGAACAATTTCAGCACGTTCTTTTGGAGTGTACTGTTCCATGGTATAAATTGTCTTGAAATGACGCTTCCAACGCGCTATGTCATTAGTCGATCTGACAGCTCTGTCAAAAGTTATAGGGTTACCCGATGCTTCCACTTTAAATGGCCTACCCTGTACTAAGCAATTCCGTGACCTTTGACCCCGATTTAACCCACTTAAAGGTCGAATTTCGCAAAACGCCGTCTTATTGCACGATGAAATTATCTCATCTATGTTGTGTGCAAATTTCAGCTTTCTATCTTTTACCGTTTGGGCTGCACGTTGATGTGCCAGTCAGGACAAAGAGTTTTATATATGTATATAGATGTGAACTATAACTGTGTTTAAAAAATTTCGAAATAAAAGAAACAATTAAATGGCTTTTCCGTTTATCAAATTATATCTAAATTGTATTAATCTTTTTTTTACCATTTTTTAAATTGTATAACATTTTTTAACTGTAATTTAAGTTAAGTTCTTAAATATTAATTAGTTATCATTGCTTCTACATATAATAAGTTTTCGTTGTAATTATTAAATTGCAAAGACAAAATTTTTAATTACTCTTTTTAGTTTTAACTTATATTTAAAAAAAAAAATGTGACTAGCACTACTTATTTCATTGCTATTGAAATGACATTTTCATTAGCACTACTATTGTCAACGCCAATCAAATGACAAATGCATTAAAAACAAGCGGAACAGTCGAGTGCACTCGACAGTAATATACCCTGAGCCTAGGCCCTTGCACGCGGAAGATTTAATGGCCATGCAAATCTGATACTAATACTAATTATCGACCTACCGCTACTGTGGCAGCTACATATGTACATATATGACATTAATGAGTGATTTGAACGATTTGGACGATATCTTAAAATTTTTAAAATTAAAAAAAGTAAAAATAATAATAATAGCAAAAAAAAAAAAAAAAAAAAATTAATTTCCAAACCAGGAATTGAACCTGCGCCGCTCGCGCACGGGCTCGTGTCTCTAGCATTAGACGACAATTTAAATAAACGAAAAATATTAAATAATGAATTATAATCTGCATCGACCGAACCGAGATTCGAACCTCGTCCTCCAGTTTCGCTTGCCGAGCACTCATCACTTCCGCCACGGCGCACCCCAAAAGTGACGATTAATTGCGGAATCAAATCAATATATGGTGAAAGTAGACAAAATTCTGCATTAGAGAGTGAACAAATTATGGCCCTATGTCTAATAGAAACAATGTTATGTGACGCCAAAGTTGAAACTTTTTGTTTTCGTTTTTCGAAATACGAAAAATTTATAGTTTTTTGTCACTTTTAATGATGAATTTCACGTAAAAAATATACAAAAATGAATTTTTGAAAATGGAAACAATAAATTTAAATCCTTAACAAATTTCTTAAATTTTTTTGAATCGACAATTTTTAGTAAACTTAGGGAAAAATTTAAAATAAAAAATACCTGTGAAAATATAAATAAATATACGTTTTTTTTATCTTTAGATAAGCAAAAGTTGCTTCAAACGTAACCAAACGTAACCATTCTTTCTTTATTAAATGTGTAACATATCTACTTAAGTGCCCACCAAGGGGTTTTGCGGCCCGTTTTGCCCCAAGAGAGTTATTTGAATTCAAAGTTGCGCGGAATATCACAAAACAGTTATTTTTATATTTTTGGTCAGCTGTTTCGGTCAGCTGTAATCTGTTAGCTTACGGAGAAATGGAAAGCGAAGTAAAGCGTATGTACTACTGTACTCTTATTAACAGGGAATGTCTTATGGAGATTTGAGTCATTAGATATAATATATGTGTTTCTTAAGATTGTAATAAATATTACGCTTTTAATTGTGTTTCACGTCGAAGTTGCCAAAAAAAAATATCACACATTTCCAAAAGAAACTTTGTCCCTTTTAAAAGCTTCAAAAAATAAACAAAAGCGACAACCAAAGTGAAGAAAGCGAAAATGATATCGAGTCGGATTAATGTATATATTCGGGGGTGCCACAGATATCGCTTTCACTTGAATTTCACTTCAATTTCATTTCGCTGTGCCACAGGTCAAATCGCACAATAATTTTGTGCGGAATAAACAAGCGCTAAATCCGCTTTCGTCCCATGCTGCCACCTAGTCCAATTTAGATTTTCAAAGTCGGGGGAAGCGATGCCACATTTTTTAGTCAGAATTCGAAGTAAGGTATTTAAAAAAAATATATGGAACCACTTCAGTTTTCTTTAAATCAAGCATTAAAAAAATAGGTAATTTGAGGTAAATCAAGTTTTACCCAAAAAAAACCTTTAACTTATTGTGCAATTTGTAAAAACATTTGTCACGAAGAGTTGCCAGATTAATGGCATACAATTGCTAGAGTTGTCGAGTAACTTTTATTTTCTCGCGCCAAATACTTTTAAATTTTTTTTAGCTAAACAAAATCAATTATTGCATAAATAAATGAAATTATGTTTATTAAGTAAGAAAAAAAAAAAGCTTATTGCTCTGCAATGATAAACTTGAAAAAGTTGCTAATCAAACTCTTGGGTAATTTAATCTGAGAAGGTGTCAACCCTTAGCAGCATAGTTCGAAAAGGTTGGTGAAAATGCTAAGAGATATTAAATCTCTCGAAGTTCTGTGGCATCTCGGAAATTTCCGTGCGGAATTGCTATCTGCGGATTTCTATTTCGCTTGCGATTTCCGTGGCATCCCTGATTATTTAAATTTTTCTTTATTTATAATCTTTGTTTTTATTAATAAACTTTGAATTATATATGATCCTTTTTTTATTTCAAAGAAAAAAAGATTTTCATGCATTTTAAGAATGTTGTTTCTATAGCAGATATATTATATCCCCCAAAAAAACCTCTTTACGCGGTAAAAGTCTAGTGACGAAAACATTTCCATGCCACAAAATTTCTGATATCCAATTTTGTGACGAAAAATATTAAATTTTTTATATATGTTAATTTATTATATACTAGGGGGCTCCGCCCCCTGCTCGCTTCGCTCGCGAACCCCCGCTCGTTTATTATATATGCCAAAAAAAATTAATATTCATACAAAGTAAAAAAAAAAATTGGCATTCGGCACTTTGCGCAAAAAGCCTCAGCTTCTATGCATCTAAAAAATAACTTTTTGCGCAGTGCCGAATGCCAATTTTTTTTTTTACTTTGTATGAATATTAATTTTTTTTGGCATATACAATAAACGAGCGGGGGTTCGCGAGCGAAGCGAGCAGGGGGCGGAGCCCCCTAGTATATAATAAATTAACATATATAAAAAATTTAATATTTTTCGTCACAAAATTGGATATCAGAAATTTTGTGGCATGGAAATGTTTTCGTCACTAGACTTTTTTTTATTTATTTATTTATTTATTTATTTATTTAATTTCAAAAAACATTAACAATGTACAGCAATGTTAAAAGTAAAAACAAAAATAAGAGCAGACAAAAGTCTGCACTCCGACCCGTTGGGACAAATTTTTTAAGGCTATGGTCCAACTCACAGCATAAAAGTGGACGGCAGTGCAGACTTAACAAAAATTATTTACTTTAAAAAACTCATAATAGATTTTCTTATACTAGCAACAGCACAATGAGAATTAATAACAGGATATAAGTAATTATAGGTTGAACACAAAACATAAAATGGTTCATGAAGCGCATAGTTTGAGAAACAGCGACGCAAGTATAATGGCTTAAAATTTCGTGTAGATCTTGACGGAATAACAAACTTTAAATTAGACAGGAGCTCCGAGGAGTCAACTGTACCGTTGATAAGGTGAAACAGAAACATGGCACCATGGCAAGTCCTTCGATCTTTAAGCGAAGGTAAATCAAGCAGTAACAATCTACTAGTGTAAGAAGGGAGTCTCAAACTAGCATTCCAATTTAGGCCGCGAAGAGCAAACAGCAAAAACTTTTTTTGCACAGATTCTATCATTCCCTGATAAACTGAGTACTGTGGACTCCAAACACAGGAGCAGTATTCAAGGCCAGGACGCACTAGTGAAGTATAGAGTAACTTGGTGGTATATGGGTCATCAAATTCTTTAGACCATCTCTTAATGAATCCAAGATTACTGTTGGCCTTGTTGACCATGGTAGCAATGTGATCATTAAAACATAATTTATTATCAAATAATACCCCGAGATCATTAACGGACGAGATACGTTCAAGCAAAGCGGTACCAATTTTGTAAGGCATAATGCGTACATTAGAGCGGTAAAAAGACATAACTGTACATTTAGAGTGGTTAAGGATCAAGTCGTTAGCAGAGCACCAGTTACTCAAAGAATTTATATCATCCTGAAGTTGGTGATGGAAAATTGGGTTATCATATGAGACGCACAGCTTTACATCGTCAGCATACATGAGGACCTTTGCATGTATTATGACTTGGGGAAGGTCATTTATAAATAGATTAAAAAGAAGGGGACCAAGATGACTCCCTTGCGGCACACCAGATGTAACGTCAATCTCCTTTGACAGTGATTGTCGGAACAATACCCTCTGAGTTCTGTTGACCAGGTAATCAGCAATCCACAACAAAAGGTTTGGCTGGAAGCCAAGCATGTTTAATTTTTTAAGAAGAAGACTGTGGTTAACTTTATCAAATGCCTTACTGAAGTCTGTGAATACAACATCAGTCTGCATTTTATTCAGGAAACCATTATTGATATGAGTGGTGAATTCCAGGAGGTTAGTGGTAGTTGAACGGCGTTTCATAAAACCATGTTGCGTCGGGCTAATTACGGAGTAACATAGGTGTTGTAGGTGACAGACAAACATTTGTTCGAACAATTTCGGGATTGCGGAAAGTTTTGAAATACCACGATAATTTTCTACACAAGATTTGCTTCCTTTCTTGTGAAGAGGAATTATGAAAGAGGATTTCCAGACTTTCGGAAAAGATGAAGTTAATATTGATGAATTAAAAAGAATACTAAGCGGAACGCACAGTGAGTCAGCACAGTACTTGAGTATGCAGCTTGGGATACCATCAGGACCAGGTGAAAAAGTTGGTTTCAAAGCTTTCATGTATGTACAAACATGCTCACTCGAAAAAATGGGAGAAAAGATAGAGCAAGAACTACTTATATTGTAGGGATATGAGTTATTATGCTTAGGGCAGGAGTATGACTCTTGAAAAAATTTCGCGAAAAGATTTGCTACTTCAAAGTCATCATCATGAGTAACATTATTAAATGACATACTTGATGGAAAAGATGAGGTTCTACGCTTTGAGTTCACGAAAGCATAGAACTGCTTTGGATTATTTTTAAAATTTTGTCTGCAACGAGCGAGGTAACTTTGATAACACCTATTGTTTAGGAGAGCAAAGTTAGCTCTAGCCACAGAAAATTTAGAAAAACAATCAAGTGATCCAGTCCTTTGGTATTTTTTAAATAACCTGGCTTTCTTATTTTTTAAGCTTATAAGTTCCCTTGTAAACCACGGTGAACGGCTTTGGCTAGGGGAGGACTCAGTGTAAGGTACACACTTATCAATTAAAATCTCTATAATTCTATGAAAAAGATTTACAGCATCATTGATGTTTGAGCAAGTTTTCAAAGAAGACCAATCTGATACTAATAATAGATTATTTAACATTGCATAATTGGTCTTACGAAAACAACGTGATTTTAATAAGTTCAAAGACTTGCTATTGCATACGGCACTATCAAGCTGAAGTTTTATTTGCAAAGTGGGGTGATATACATCTTCAGGAACGGAGAGAGGAGATGTTCTTGTTACCAGGCAATTATTGAACGAGTTCACGAAAACCAAATCGAGTAGCCGATTTAAACAGTTTAAGACATGGTTAATCTGGAACAGAGACATGTCATGCAATGAGTCAATGAAATCATGCTGTGATGAAGGGGTAAGATAAATTGAGTCATCAAAGACCTTCCAATCGATGTGAGGTAGATTGAAATCACCAAGGGTAAACAGATAATCAATATCAGAAAGAAATGAATACACTCTAGAAATAGCACGTGAATGATCGAGATATACAGTATTATCAGCACCAGGCGGAATGTAGGAACAGGTAACGAACAAAAAACAAGATTGCAATTTGACTTTAACGGCAAGGAATTCAATACCCGAGTCAACAGGAATAGGAACAAGTTCAGATGGCAAGTTAATGTTGACCGAAATGAGTACTCCACCACCACGACGAGCAGGACGATCAAGTCTATATGTTAAATAATTGTCAACAAACAGTTCAGAGCTATTGACTTTGGGAGTAAGCCATGTTTCCGTAAAAACGATAATGTCGGCTTCGAAAGCTGCACTACTAATAAAAAGTTTGTTAAGTTTGCCAAGTAAGCTTCTAACATTTTGGTAGTGTAAAATGTAAGAAGCATTTAGTTTTTTGAAGCACTAGCCAATGATGTTGATGCAGTAGAGGGCATCTTAAGGGTGTGCTTTGATCGAGGCTTTTGCGCTTTGAATTGAAACTCATGCAAAATAGTATGCTGAGGCCAGAATGCAGGTTCTAAAACAGAATTCATTAGACGTTCAGGCAACGAAATTTTGAAAGAAGCGATTTCGCGCTTATGCTTGAAAGAAAATTTAGAAACGCCGCGTAAAGAGGTTTTTTTGGGGGATATCAGAAATTTTTGCAATCGCCTCTGCTTTTGATTTATTAGAAAAGAGGAATTAAATTGCCTATATAAAAAATATTTTAAAGTGATTTAAAACGTAGATTTTTCTCAAATCGCCAAAGAAATATTTTTCCACCTGCAGCTTTTTACCTATGTACTCCAGAAAAAATATATCTTATATATATTTATAAATAGATTTCGATCTTGCTGTAATCGCAATTATAAAATACTTTATCTGCCGCAAAAATTATTCACCACTTGCAAGCAGAATATTTCCACATGCACTGCAAGCAGTGCAAGTAGTGTACATGCAGTAGTGTCAAGTTAAAAGGTATTTTCAGTTAACAGGTAATATCTTGCCCAAACGAATTATGACAGATATATGTTATATGTCAAAAAACGCGGAATGGAATTGTCTTCAACATATACCATATTTAAAAATGGTTTGAAACACAGATTTTTCTTAAATCGCCAAAATACACCTGTTTATCTCACGAATCAGGTGAGTTTCCAAAAGTCTTAGTATGCACATTTGTAAGTTAAGTTAATACCTTTCGATCGGTATATAACTCGACCTGATCGGACAGTCATAGCAAATTTTCCATTCTTCCTGTGTATATATGCTAGTCGCCTTCGCACCCTTCGTGCTGCTTTCGTCACTAGCGCGGACTGCCGTCCGCAGTGATAGTCACCGACTCTTATTATTCTTCATGGACATAGTCTACATGGATATATAATAGATTAGGGAAAATTTCTGCTTTAAAAATAATGGAATTCCAATTTTTGTTGTGAAAAAACCGAATATTAGGAAAATTGACTGAAATAAAATAATTAAAAAAAAAAAAAAAAATCTACGGAATATCCAAAAGTTAATGATTTGTACTTTTATTGATCAATTACAAAATATTATATTATAACATAGTCCAATTTTTGTACGGTTAAATTAATCGTCACTTTTGGGGTCTCTCACCCCAGTGTGCGGCGCCACTTGGCCTGATGCTGGCAAATTCGATATAGATACTCGTTGTACATTTTGACAGAGTAAATGTAAAATGAATTAATTGACCATTAATGCTATTTAAATTCATATGTATGTACAGTGTGCCACTAATGTCTTCATACACCATAAATTGATCAAATTTGGGTATAATAAAGATGTTTTGATGCGGGTTTTTTATATTAATCTTTTATTCACTTAAATTCCGTTCGACTGATACCAAAATTTCTTTAACCCATTAAGTACCCATGGAAAGTTTTGAATTTAAAAAAGTCTAAAACTAAAAGTCTCAACTTTTTTCCTCGATTTTTTCAAAAAAATATTTTGATGCAAAAAAATTCTTAAAACAATTCTAAGAGTAACTGCAAATAAAATTTTTTTTCCGTTGAAATAAAAAAATATCAAAATTTAACTTAAAACCCTGAATTAAAGGTGAGGTCAGTTTTTGATGAATTACGCCCCCCACAGTGGGCGTGGCAAAATTTTAACATAAACTTGTTCTGCCTTACATAATAGGGAGTCTTCATTCCAAATTTGGTGTTCCTAGCTCTTACCATCTCTGAGATCCTTTCGCTTACACGGACCGTCAGACAGAAGGACATGGCTATATCGACTCGGCTTTTGATGCTGATCAAGAATATATATAATTAATGGGGTCGGAGATGCTTCCTTCTACCTGTTACATACTTTTGAGCAAACTTAATATACCCCCAGGGTATAAAAAGTAATTATCTGGGCTTGTCTGTGGGCTTAAATAAACCGAACATATCCGATCTTTTTGCGGATTGCAGCCTTGTTTATATTCGTATTTCTACCTATGCAGTTTACTCAATCCTACTTATTATAGGAGTATATTACAAGTATTTTCATACCAATCACCAGTTTGCTTGAAGTAGATCGTTGACAACCACTATCAGAAAAATGTGGCATCCTAAAATTCAGTTTATCCGTACTTGAAACTACATTGTTTCGTCCACACAATTGCAAGTTTTCTGTGTACTATTATTCTTGAATAAGGTATGACACGATCTTTAATTTAAAATTGCTTATGACCGTTCCTATGACAGCTGTATGATATTATAGTTTAAATTTACCCCAACTTAGTCGTAAGAAATATAATATGTATAATACCATATACCCTGTGAGTGTTTTTTAAATTCCTCCAAAAACAACATTGTTTTTTTTTTTGTATACTAAACATTTGTTCTTTATATTTAAGATTGCTGTGTACTTAATCTAGTGTGTTTCAAGATTGAAATTAAATAAAATAAATGTTTGTCAATCTTGCGCCTTAGAGTTCTCAACTGATTCTAGCTGCACAAAGCTGAAATAGCTGTATACCGAGCATTATCTAACGCTGTTTTAGTGAACTTAAGCTAGTATATTTCAAGTTTAAAATGAACATTGAAATGAGAATGTTTTACACTAAAAATAAGTACGCTTAGTAAAAGTTCAAGATTTGTGTATGACTAGTATTTTGGATCTTTTTTAGACTTAAACTGATTCCAAAACGTACTTACAGTTTTCCAAAAAAATTTCTTAAAATAAGATTTGTGGGATTGCAAAAAGCGAACGCAAATGACATTATTTTACTCAGTTTTGAAAATTTAAAATTTTTCCTTAAACGCTAAATACTTATAAAACAAGGAATTTGAAATTTGGCATAAAGTTTAGCTTGACTCATTCAGAATTTTGAAGTTTAAGAGTATAATTTTCTTTAATAAACTTAAATTTAAACCAAGATATTATACTTTTTGCATATTTGCAATTTAGAATTAAGTAAAATTTACAGTTTCTTTTGTTTTTAATTGGACCATGTCTTTACGACCCTCCCCATCTGACTCCGGGAAAAATTATATTTTCATTTCATTTATTCACACCTGGATCATGTGATTTTTCACGAAATGGAGTAAAAAAGATTAAAACCACCTTCAAGCAAAACTCTTGTGAATCCCTTAAGAAACGCTTAGCAGAAAAGGAACACATTTGTTTGTTTTGATATAATAACACACATGAACAACACATTAGCCAATTGCAATGGCCAATTGGCTTGGAGTATTTAGATATGGAAAATCAAAAAAAACTTTAAAATGTTTGGTTTTTAGTGACCTTTCTAATTTTTAGAAGTAAGTTTTAGCCAACTTGAGGTCTAGTAATGTCAATATGACAGTTACGACAAACAACAAAACACACAAAGCACTTGCAGAACGCAAGGAGCATGGCTCGGTATATACGTACAGCTGTTTCAACAACGACGGCAACAACAAACACACAAAGGGCTTGATCAGCTTTACAGCTTTTTTCACTTTGGAAGCTTAGAATTCACAACTGGTTCTGGCTTCTCAAAGGTGACATTAAGCTTGGATCGCTGGACAAGTCAGCACAACGGTACTGATGATAGAGATTGGCATCTCTTGAAACAGCTGTATACCGAGCCATGCTCCTTGCGTTCTGCAAGTGCTTTGTGTGTTTTGTTGTTTGTCGTAACTGTCATGTTGACATTACTAGACCTCAAGTTGGCTAAAACTTACTTCCAAAAAAACTTTAAAATAATGAAAAAAAAATTTTAATTTATGCCAAAAAATCTGACTATTTTACCATAGTGCTTTGTCAGTTTTTGAGATCGTTTGTACCTGAATATCCCCTCTTTGAGTATGGAAAACTTAATTTTTTGTGAATGGTCTTTACAGTGACTTTGTTTCCATTTGCCCCTGTCCTATAGTTTCATTATTCCTGGATGATTGCCCAGTTCCAGTTCTATCTTCGGCATTGTCCCCGATTCCTTTATGCATCCGTGTCAGCGGCCTCGACTTGTGATGCTGACGCCGGCCGACTCAGAGTCGCGGGCTCTCCAATATGGTGTGGCTGGAGATTACAGAGTTGGCCAAAACTATAGAGTTGCCAGCCACCGATAAATTTGTCTTGTTATTAGATCGGCGTCTGCATAGCCGAAAGTGTCCCCCTTCACATAATCGCAGGCCCTTGAAAGTGTCTACAAACGCGCGCCGGAAGCTGGCATTCATGAAGCAGTAGGTGATGGGATTACAACAGCTCGATGAGTAGGCCAGCAGCTGCAGGAAACTGATGGCCGTATAATCCACATACTCATACACCACTGGCCCAATCAACATGGTCATCGTATTGATCACATATAACGGCGTCCAACAGATGAAGAACTCCAACACCAGCACGAATAGCATCTTCACCACGCGCTTCTTGCTCTCCAAGCTCTTGCTCTCATTGGATCTGCGTTGTACAAGGCTTCAGTGTTATTTCAACTACCACATCCATGTCCACTTACCTGCGTAATGTCGTCTCAGTGATACGCAAACTAGGCGTGGACAGAGATTTGCGTCGCTCTCCGTCATTTGTTACGGTGAGGTAAAACTGCTGTTGCTGGTGACGCAGCCTCTGTGCGCGACCACAGCAATCTCCAGATCCTATCAGCTGTGGCTTTTGCTGCTGCTGGTGTCGCAATGACTTTGTCGAAGCGCTCCGCATACAATAGAGATGCCGACGACCATCGCAGGAGCCAAACAAACGACGTTTGCTGCCTCCATGTGAGTAGTTATCAGCTGCAAGTGTAAATGAGAGAGAAAATGAGTGAGAGAGAAAAAGAGAAGAAGGGATGGTATTATTAATTACAGGGGGAATGAGAGTGAGAAGGATAGAGACAGAGTCTTTACATAAATGATATAATTAAGGCAGGGATCGCAAGTAAGAGTTATGAGTTAAACAAAAACTAAGCATGAAAAAAGTTATTTAGATGAATGGCAAAATCTCAGATATACAGGGTTGCCCATATTCGACGGACCCATCTGGCAACTCCATAACTTTTGACAGAGATGTCAGATCGCTTAATGACATACCGCGTTTGAAGCGTCAGTCCAAGCAGATTTTTACCATGGAACAATACACGCCACGCGAGCGCTCTGAAAAAGTTGAAATTTACATTCAACAGAACAAGTCAATTGTGAAAAAATTTTGGAACAAAATTATCATGTCCGATGAAGCCCATTTCACATTGAATGGGACCGTAAATAAGCAAAATTGCCGTATTTACGCCACTGAAAATCCTCAGGAGATTGAAGAAGTGCCTCTTCATGACGAAAAAGTCACAGTTTGGTGAAGAAATTGTTTCCGGGCCGTTTGATGTCGAAAAGTGGTGATTTGGACTGGCCACCGCGTTCGCCCGATTTGACGCCGCCTGACTTCTTCTTGTGGGGATATTTGAAGTCAAAGGTTAACGTTAACAAGCCAAGGACCGTAGAAGAGCTCAAGGACAACATTCGTGAAGAAATAGCCGCTATTCCGGCCGAAATGTTGGCGAAAACGATGGAAAATGTTGCAAAAAGGGCACAATACGCCATCAACGCCAGAGGCGGCCATTTGAGAGATATCATATTCAAAAATTGATGTAAACAAATCTACTTGGAACAAATTAAATGATTAAGATTGCCAACCGCCAAATTTTTATTTTTTTCTTTGATTTTTTTAAAAAAAACATGGGTCCGTCGAATATGGGCAACCCTGTACTAATTCAGGATCCTGGAAACAGGACAAACTTCTATTTTTAATTTTTATTAAAATATTTAATTTTATCTTGTATTTTTCGACCAAAAATAAGATATGAAGTAATAATTAAATTTTAATTTTTATTTAAAAATCAAAAATAAATCTTATTGATAATACAAATTATTAAAGTTTGTATGTACTTGCAAATAAGTATTAGGCTATCGAAGTGGCGCTAGAAAAAAAAATGCATATGGGTATTTCCAGGATCGAGAACGCAACATTTGTACGTGTCTAAATGAAAAAGAAACTGTTTTCCCACGTGTTTAATGCATTTTATCAACACTATTTTTACGATAAAAGACTAGCTTTGAAGACTTGTCGTTTTTTTTAATTATTTATAGAAAACAATGCATCGCGAACGCGACGAAAAATGAAAGTCGTGTTTGACTTCATCTTAACAAATGCGAAAGTCTACGAAATGTGGCGAGTAATTTGGAAGAAAATACTCTTAAACCATAACAAAAAAATGTAGTTTTCCATTTTAGAAATAATTTTGATATGCTACTATCATTTTATTTATTTTACAAGTTTTATCAGTAATTTGTATTGCGACATCGCGAACGTGACAAGATTTCCACCTATGTAGTTTGTGCCAAGAATTTGTTCATCAAATTTTATTCAATACATCGAAAATTGGAAGTCAATTTTTAAGAAAATGGGCAAAAATATGGAAAAAGTGAATCTATCAGGCCTGTTCCGGTTTTCACTTTTTATTTTATAGCATTAAGTGAAATGCATTTATTCACTTTGCATTTAGACTAAGTATTAAAAAATTATAGTTTTTCAATTTATCGGACTTAAACTCATTACTCAAAGTGATATCAATCCGCAGAATTTCGCCAAAATGATATTAGAGCAGGTTAAAGAAATTCACTTCCGCAAAATCTTACCGAAAGTGAAAACCGGAACAGGCCTGTATATTATTAATATTTATATTATTAATATTATAACTATAATAAATAACTTAAATACATTTTTGGAAGAAAATTTCACAAGATGTGAGTTTTTGATCAATTTTACGTTTTTCGTCGTGGTGGACCTTTTTCTGGAAATGCCCATATGCTAAAATTAAGAAAAATTACGTTTGCATTTCCAATTGATAACATATGTGCAATGCAAATCAAATAGACCACGATAACTTGTTTCGTTATCGGATTATTGATTAACTTAATTAAAAAATGTTCAAAAGCCCCATAGTACTGTGAAAGCTCAAATTGCACCAAAATAAGATTCTGGTGCATACTTTTAGGACGGAGCCAATATTGCTGCAATAAGCAGATATCGGCTTAACTCACAACTTTGTCATTGATTTTGTCTACAAGCATTATATACAGGAAGAATAGAATTTTCTGCGACTATTCGTTTGGATCAAGCTACATGCCGATCAAAAGGTATAGTTTTAACTAACAAAAGTCTCATGGTTTGTGTGATAAACAGGTGTAATCAGGTGGGGCAAAATTTAAATGATTGCAGTTGATGCGGATTTTTGAGCATTTAGGTGAATTTTTTAAATTTAAAATGAATTTACATTTAAATTTAAATTTAAAATGAATAAAATTTGTAATATTAAATGGCCTTCCTCGTGTTTGTCTGTTTGCATCAATCTGTTGAAATAGCTTACGTTTTGGAACAAGGACTTACGATTATTACTTTTGTTTTACGACTTTATAACAAAAACCTGTAGCTTCGCGGTAAAACGCTAAAAGCCGCTAAAATTGACACCCCCCCCGTATTCAAACGACAGAAGCTACAGATATATCCAATATATCGGTGGGAAGGTATTTTGAATGGCTCAAATGCAGTCCTTTCAACTTTTCTAAAGCACATAGGTAAAAGTGAACAGGTCAAATAAGGTTTTGTCTCATATTTTAACGATTCAAGAAATAATCACACCTCACTATAAAACTTCAATATGTTGTATTGTAGGCGCTTATCTGTTATAATTCGTTTCGGCAAGAATGACCTGTGCAAACATTACATCGGGTTGGCAGGACAATCTTTTAATCTAACAGAATGTCAAAGTTATCGATATTGAATACGATAAAAGAAGAAAATGAGACCTGGCACTGGCATTTTATACTTTTATATTAATAAATATCCATCACTGCGGACGGCAGTCCGCGCTAGTGACGAAAGCAGCACGAAGGGTGCGAAGGCGACTAGCATATATACACAGGAAGAATGGAAAATTTGCTATGACTGTCCGATCAGGTCGAGTTATATACCGATCGAAAGGTATTAACTTAACTTACAAATGTGCATACTAAGACTTTTGGAAACTCACCTGATTCGTGAGATAAACAGGTGTAAGTGGGAGGGGAAAAATTTAAATTATTGGAGCTAATGGGGCCGTTGGAGCCTTTATGAATTGTTTTTAAATTTTTTACTATTCTAATAAAAAATACGCGTCGAATGACACCTCGATCATCGAAATCCGATTACTGGTTCAAAAAATAATTAATTTTGAAATTTTTAGGGGCTTTCCGAAAATGAGATGAAAAGTCAGTTTGTCTGTTTGTCTGTTTGTCTGTTTGTATGAAAGCGTTGAAATATCTTAAATCGGTGAATGAGGACTTGTTCCCAATCAAAAAATTAGAAACGTTTGTTCTACGACTTTTTCGAAAAATCGCTAGTTTAGCGGGAAATCGCTAAAAGCCGCTAGAATTAAAACCCCCATAGCATCCAAACGAAAGAAGCTACAGATGTGATCTATATATCGTTGAAAAGGTATTGCAAAGGGCTTTTAAGCATAGCTGTAAACTTTTTTGCTGAGAAACACAGGTAAAAATCTACAGGTAAAAAAAGGTATTTTTTCTCATATTTTGGCGATTTAAGAAAAATCTGTGTTTCAAATCACTTTTAAATATGGTATATGTTGAAGACAATTCCATTCCGCGTTTTTTGACATATAACATATATCTGTCATAATTCGTTTGGGCAAGATATTACCTGTTAACTGAAAATACCTTTTAACTTGACACTACTGCATGTACACTACTTGCACTGCTTGCAGTGCATGTGGAAATATTCTGCTTGCAAGTGGTGAATAATTTTTGCGGCAGATAAAGTATTTATAATTGCGATTACAGCAAGATCGAAATCTATTTATAAATATATATAAGATATATTTTTTCTGGAGTACATAGGTAAAAAGCTGCAGGTGGAAAAATATTTCTTTGGCGATTTGAGAAAAATCTACGTTTTAAATCACTTTAAAATATTTTTTATATAGGCAATTTAATTCCTCTTTTCTAATAAATCAAAAGCAGAGGCGATTGCAAAAATTTCTGATATCCCCCAAAAAAACCTCTTTACGCGGTAAAAGTCTAGTGACGAAAACATTTCCATGCCACAAAATTTCTGATATCCAATTTTGTGACGAAAAATATTAAATTTTTTATATATGTTAATTTATTATATACTAGGGGGCTCCGCCCCCTGCTCGCTTCGCTCGCGAACCCCCGCTCGTTTATTGTATATGCCAAAAAAAATTAATATTCATACAAAGTAAAAAAAAAAATTGGCTATCGGCACTGCGCAAAAAGTTATTTTTTAGATGCATAGAAGCTGAGGCTTTTTGCGCAAAGTGCCGAATGCCAATTTTTTTTTTTACTTTGTATGAATATTAATTTTTTTTGGCATATACAATAAACGAGCGGGGGTTCGCGAGCGAAGCGAGCAGGGGGCGGAGCCCCCTAGTATATAATAAATTAACATATATAAAAAATTTAATATTTTTCGTCACAAAATTGGATATCAGAAATTTTGTGGCATGGAAATGTTTTCGTCACTAGACTTTTACCGCGTAAAGAGGTTTTTTTGGGGGATTATCAATTACATCGGATGAATTAAATGTATTTAGCTTTAGATTCATTTTCATTTCTTTTATAAATTCAGTTTTGTATCTGACCTCTAATGCGACGTGTGTAACAAATGCACTACTCCGGTTATAGCCGTTTATAACATAGTTCTTTCATTGCTAAGCCACAAGGCTAGCGTTATAGCGATCACCACCATAATCTTCAAACATTGGTGACCATTGGACTTTAGCTGCAACCGGCGGAGTCACTGGACCAACCTACCCAAGTGGAGAATCCAGCCATTGGACCTACGCTGGCAGAGGACTCTGAATTCGACAACGGAACTTCATAATTGGCGCCCAACAGAATTGAGTTTAACTTAAGTAGAATTTACGTCCCCAAAATCATGTAAGCGGCTGTTCAAAAAAAGTTGTGACTTTAAAAACATACATAAACAAAAAAAAGTTTAATAAATTGGCAACGCGAAAGTGAGCGTTGCGACCTTTTATAAATATTTTTATCGCATTGATGATTTAATTGATTTGTGTTGTGAAAAAAACTACGTAAGCTATTGTTTGATATTTTGCTGCACAATTTGTCGAATCTCCTGGTCTGCTCATGAGTTGGGAGTATAGAGAAGTGAAAGTGGAATATAATAGTGAAAAGGAAGATAGTGACGGTAGTGAAGAAATACGGTTTTGGCCCCGAGAACAGAATCAGTTCGAAATGGACCTAACCCAATCAAAAGAATTTATTAAAGGAGCAATTAACAGCGCCCTGGCTGAACAGAAACGGAGGTTAAAAAATGATTTTCGTGACCCTAACATAAGATGTGATGTGAAATTAGATATCGTGAAGTCAGTCCCAATTTTTGACGGGAGTCACGAGGATTATGTGTCTTGGAGGCAGGCAGCCGTAGACGCACTCGAAATTTGTAAACGATATATCGGTAGTGAGACACATTAAGAGGCTGTAGTCATCTTGAAAAATAAAATCTGTGGTGCAGCACGAGCAGTGCTAACGTTACACAATACAATTCTGGACTTTGACGCAATCGTAGCTAGACTTGATTGCACATACGCAAACAAAACGTCCTTGCGCGTGCTCAGGCAGCAATTGGAAATGACGAACAGGCAGCAAATATCCTTGATAAAGAAATTAGGAGCGATGCCCCACATGCTTTCATGGCAGGCATTAAGAGGTCCCCGAAATCATACGTCATCCCAGCACAGCCCAAAGATTTGCCATCCACCTTAGCGTTGGCCCGTGAGGCTGAAAACAGTATTGAAAGAAGCGCATTCGCTGCATCATAGATATGCCAGGGCAAACGAAGATAAAAGGAAGGGTAGAAATACCCAATCTAGTCAGGGAAAAGGCTTCGAAAATAATCCACATTTTGTAGTGAAACAGGGTAACAACAGGCCACATGGTGAGCCTGGAACAAAACCAAATGACAAAGAAGCCCCAGTGCAAAACCAAGTAACTACAACCTATGGAGGTCGATTGTAATGTGCTTGCTGCTTTAATCGTACATATAAATGAAAAGCCGAAAAGTATGCAACAGATTTTTAATTGTTGTTTTAGTTTCCCTTTCCACAGCCAACATTTTGTGTGGCAAGGCTAGATTATTGTCAGTACGACTTTCCTTTTGCCTTTATCTTCATGTGAGAAGAAGAAGAGACATTTCCGCCAACTAGAGGTTACCTCCTTGGTTGCAAATTGCAACTCATTCTCTTTCTGATCGAGTCATCAACCCAAGCAGTTGTGCGTGCTAAGCTCGCAATTATTAAATTTTTATTAAAAAGTTAAACTAATGTAAAAGAATATTACCATTTGCTAGTTAGCTCAAAATTATAACGCTTGCGCGTTTGAGTTTAAGTTTTGTATTACTATTGTGTAAATTAATTGGCAAGACCCCAATAAATTAAATTATTTTCTGCGCTGCCAATTCCACAGGGTAAGGAAAATTGTTAATTTCGGAAATTGCATAAGTCAATTTTCCTTTTTCATTTCATTCGCATTTATTGGACAATTCTATTTCATTTGTATTTGGAATTGGCCGCAAGTAGCATCCCGCTATTAACTGCCTGTAACAAACATATGATGGAACCCACCACTGTGGCTTACAGTCGTTGGAGCTGCAGCCCCACCACAGCATAAAAGCTCCACCACCGCAGTAAAGCTCACCACGGGCTTAGAATTGCATTGGCAGTCTGTCGAAATTAAGATCGCAGCGCGGTCACGCTGATTAAATTAAAAGCATATATGTATTAGAGAGAAAGTGTGTGAAAATCTCAAAGGAAAAGCGTGAATGGGTTTCTGCCGCAATCGAGCTCGTCGTGCATCATTTTGTTTGAGGCAATTCCGCCCAAAATCCCGGGAAAAATAACTCCGATAAGTCAGGCACAGGGAATTACATAATCTCCACATGGTTCGCCGAAATTTTTTTTTTCTGTGAAAAAGCCATCACTTTGGCGATGATAAAATAGTGAGAAGTAACGAAAGATCTTTCAGCGTGGGAGTATGTATGCCGTAAGTGACGATCTCTTATATTATCGTTTTATTCTTTGCCTTTTTGCTATGCAAGTACGAGAAAACGCTATTCGCAAACGCTTTTGAAGGTCAGTGAACTCAAAGATTAAGCATGCGTAAATGCAGTGGCAGCTTTGTATGTATTAGTGTCGAACATATGTTCGCTGTGCACTTTGATGCATGTACAGTCGCGGCGTAAATAACTTGTACACCTGCATGAAAACTTTAATTTGTTCGTTGCTGATTGCATTTTGCATGTGAACTGAACTTAAAATTGTTAAATGAGTAACGGAAAATGAAAAATATTTAAATTCTAACGAAAAGAAAAAAAAACTATTTAATCAAGCACTCCGAAAAATAAATTTTTAATTTTTATTCTTGCTTAATTATAAAGTGCATGGCTTTTTCAATTGGAATTGGTTGATAATAATTAACCCTAGCATGCCTTTAATTTCTGCATAAACATTTTTATATTGTTAATTTATTTTTAAATGCGAATATTGTTATTTTTAATCATTTTTATATTATCTAATATTTTTATGTTTTAATTATGTTTTTAACTAAACTTATAGTAGTAGTATCTTTATTTAATAGATTTTTTTTTTTCTTTTTTTTTTTTTTCTTTGCATAAGTATAACAGTTAATTTTTAAATATCTTTAACAATTATTTAATAATGATAATGTTTAAGTCAGCATGGCTTACAACCGTCAGCTGATTACCATACGCACACCAGTGCCACACGTCCCAAAAACACCTGGCTTCCCCGGGCATCCCCGGATACCAGATCAATATTTGTGTAGCTCCGATACGCGCAATAGTGTCTCTTATCTAAATTCCTCTATTATTTGTAGCCTATATTTTTGAGCATCATTTAGGTAGCCAATGAGACTCGGCCAACTTTCGCCATTCAGCCCTCGTTGAAATTTTTCGAAGTCTAGCTGGTCCTTGTTCCAATATATACGACGAATCTCCTGCAGTATAGGGCATGTTGCAATAAAATGAAAGGAGTCTTCACGTTCTCTTCGATTACAGAGCGAGCACTCCTCTATTTGTTCGCGTCTATGTGTCGAGTAGTTCAATCTTAGCAGTTCCACTCTTGCTCTAAAAATAGTCGAGATGGCATAAGTTTTAAAATCGTTGCTAAAGTAGTTTCTCGGCCCTAAATCATATTCCAGTGATCTGTAGTATACACGAGTCTCGCTTTGCCTGGCTTGTTCTTCTGCTCGTTGTCGCGATGATATTTTAAGTGCCTCAAGTATATTCTGATGGCTGACTTTCCAAGTGGTCTGATCCTCCAATGAGAGTCGCACGTCAAGGCTTCTTGCAAGGCTGCACCAAACTTTGAAGCACTGCGATTTGTTTTGCAGCATGTGTGTGGCGACTATATTTGGTAGCCTCCTATCATCCAGAGCCATTACTTTCCTAAGGTAGCTGAAATGTTGATTAAGGGTATTGGTGTAAAGTGGGGCTAGTCCTGTTTCAAGCATGATTGCATAGTTTGGCGTATTCGTCGGGAGCCTAAAGAGCCTTTTTACAAAGAAAAGAAGAAGTTTCTCGACTTCATCGTACTTTGTGTGTCCCCACACTTGGGCGGAATTGCACATTATTGCTTTTGATGTCGCCTCGAAGAGTTTGTACTTAACGCTGCTTTTTACTTCTTTCTTTGCTAAGAAGGAGCTCCAGGTGCTGTTTATGGCAGCTTTTGCCTCCTTAAGCTTTTGTTGCAGATGTTTGTTGAAGCTCATTGTTGGTGTTAAGACGGCTCCAAGGTATTTGTACTCCTTTACTACTTCGATTTCGGATCCATTTAGTGTCCATTTTTCATTTCCGGCTAGACGTCCTCTTGTATCCTTGATGCACATTATTTTAGACTTATCAAGGTTAATTTGCAGATTCCAGATGATGCAGTAGTTGTAAGTAAAGTTGATCATCTTTTGTAGAGATTCCGGACTATCTGCCAGCATCACCATGTCGTCTGCGTACATAAGTACTTTAATGGTATGGGCTCCTAACTTGACTCCTCCCGGCAAACCCTCTGTGATATCATCCACAAATAGAGAAAAAAGTAGCGGGCTGAGAAGACATCCTTGTTTCACTCCCATATTTGTTTCGAACCAATCAGAAAGTGTTTTTCCATCCCATACGGCTGTACGGTTTTCACAATATAGATTTTGTACGATTGCAAGCATTTTTGATGAAATTCCTCGGTTGCTCAGCTTTAGTAGTAGTGCTCTTCTATCTATCGTGTCGAAAGCTGCCTTGAAATCAATAAAAAATAAATACATTTTCTTCTTTCTTTCATAATGCTCCGCTGCTATTGACGTCAAGACGAAGATGCTGTCTACTGTAGAGTACCCTTTTCTGAAACCCGCTTGATATTCGCTGAGAATATGGTTTCGATTCACGAAGCTTGAGATTCGCTCTAAGAGAATTGAAGTAAAAATTTTCTGTATGCTGTCAAGAAACGATATACCTCTGTAGTTGGACGCAACATGTGGATCTCCTTTCTTGAAAATCGGGAATATAATGTTCCTTTTGAAGCTTGCTGGAGCCACGCTATCTTCAAAAATGCGGTTGTACACTTGCGTTAAGCGAGAGAGCAGTTCAATTGGAGCGTTCTTAAAAAATTCTGCAGGGATTCGGTCGACACCAGGTGCTTTATTGACTTTACTCCTCCGAACAGCATCTTGTACTTCGCTAAGCCGTATCGTTTCATCCAGCTCATTTATTTCTAAATGAGGTAACGCGAAACTGATATGAGTATTGCTCGTCAGTTGAAGTAAACCTTTAAAGTGTTCACGCAACGCTGCAGCGGATACCTTAATGCCTCCACTTCTAGCATTTGGGCCGTTTAATTTTTTTGCCATTGACCAAAAATCTTTGCTGTCTCGTATTGTGCCAATTTCCACCTCTATGCGCTTGTAGTACTCAGCTCGCTTGTATCGGCATAGTGTTTTGTACGCGGTATTTGCTAGTTGGTAAGCAAGTTTTGACTCATCGTTTACTTGTTTTCTGATTTTTCGGAGTTGATTGAAAACTCGCCTTCTTGCGTTCTCACATTGGTTATCAAACCATGGCTGCTTGAAGCTTCCACGTCGCTGACTTTGAATGGCTTGTGCTGCTTCTTGTATGTCCTGCGTAACATCTTCAATGGTTAGATCCATACTTCTGTCTCGGCGTCGCAAGCAGTTATCTAGTCTGTTTCTATATATCTCTGCCTTTGATTCGTTCCATTTTAATTTCGGGAGCAATTGTTTGTCGTTTGATGGTGACTGATGTTCTGAAACTGTAATGATTTTTGCACACAGCGGCATATGGTCAGAATATGTTTCCTCTAAGACATCAAAATCTAGAATAAGCTTGTGCCAGACTCCTCGTATTGCGCAATAATCTATAGTGGAGCACGATAGGCCCCGCACGAAAGTGAAATTGCCTTCTCGATCTCCATTCATTCTGCCATTGAGTATTGACAAGTTTGTCGATTCGCATAAGTCGATAAGCTTAAGACCATTTGGATCAATTGTTTTATCGCAGGCTCTTCGTATATCGCTGATGAGGGCTGCAGTTGAAAAAGTACCTTCCATTTGTATCTGGTGCTCGCCAATCCTTGCATTCAAATCCCCGACTATCATAATGTTGTCGTCTTCAAACTCAAGTAGCCAATTGTATAGGTCCTCGAAATCCTGTTTCCAGTTGTTGCAGTTTAGGTACACGGGCAATATGGTGAGCTTGTTTTGGGCGCAGGTCATGGAGATTGTAATTGCGCTTTGTTGTACAAGAAATTTGCAGTTTACTCCTGGGTTCATCGTTTTGCATATTCCGAGAAGCTGACCTCCGCTTGCACGCCCCCTGGCGAACCTTCTTTGTGCTGGGATCCAGTGGAGATGGTGGTTTGGAAAGTAGGTTTCGTATTGGGCAAAATTATTTTCGACGAACGTTTCAAATAAGAGGAAAATATCAAAAGTATTTATAAATGAAAAAAATCTACTAAAAAGACGCTTATTTGCTAGACCAGCTATATTGTAAGATACTATCTTAAGACTATGTTTTTCTACTACATTTTTTTTGTTTGTAATTAGTTTTTTGGCTGTTTGGTTTTGGAGAGAAGCGCTGCATATACAATGTCATTTGCATTCAGTTTATTTCCATAAAGCGAAATTAGATCGGCAGGCTGGCCTTTATGTATGAGGATTTTTTCGGCGTTAAAATGCATCCACTTCCCTTGAATGTTAATTTCATCTCCTTTCACCAGGACTCTAAGGCTGGTATCTATGGTTGCCAGATGTCGTTTTAGCTGTAAGAGCACTATTTTATGTTCGTGCTTTTCGATGCTTAAATCTTTTTCTACGAAAATCTTGGAGCCAGCTAGTTTTCTCCCGTTCCTCAAGCATTCGCTGACCGTTGTAGCTGAATCCAGCTCCGCAATCACGCCGACTAAACTTATATTAGTAGATTAGTCCCTCGCATGTACGGTTTAGAGTTTTAACCAATGTCATATATTATATAAAGGTTAAGGATAATATTGTTAGCTAGAATTTCATTTTTTTTCTTTCTTTCTTTTTTTGATCGACCTGCAAATACCCTCGAAAAGGCCGAATCATTTTGCCAAGTTATAGGCTAGTGCTCCGCTTTTTTCTTGTGTTGTGTTACAAATGATGAAGTCGATCTGTGCTAATCAGCAAAAGCATTTATTGCTAACAGATTTTTATTCTGAATAACAACAACAACCAAATTAAAAGTAAATTTCCTTTTTATTTTTTTTTGAGTAATTTTATTTTTGTTGAAGTCTGCTGATATTTACCAATGTACCCTGTTGTAACAAGATATGGAATTTAAAAATAAATTGATTGTGAAAATGTATTTCATCATGTGTTAGTGCGTTCATTTATGGGAGTCTTGCATCTTTTTAATATGTTTGGTTAGGTGTTTGTGTAAAAATAAGGGATCACCGGTCTGGGGCTGACCTGTGGCTATAGGTGATCATGGTAGGGTGGGCATCAGCTGTTGCAACAACATCGGCACAGCAATTACAACAAGCCACGTGACATCTTCTGCTAACTTAGACCTTGCAGCTACTTTATTTTTTTTTATTTTTTGCCGACTTTCTGTCCTTTTCCCTGTCCTGTCTTCCGTCTTCTCTCCTTCCCTTGCAGCCAGAATCCAGCACGCGAATTTTTAATAATCATTATTGTAGTCTTTGAGCAGGTAGCACTGCAGTCTTTTCTAAACCCACCCGACCCGTGCTCTGCTTAGCAGCTACACCCACATCAGCTCAGAATAAAGCATATAACGTCTTTTCGTTACATGTTACAGTTTAATTACTATTAATAATTTTATTTGGCGACCAACTTAGTGGCCTCTTTTTGTTGCTGAATAGAATAGTTAATTTTAATAACAAATATTAATTTTGTTAAGAATTGTTGTCATTTTTCATAGTTTTATTCAGAACCCAACTTAGTCAGTTGGCCAATCAGCAAAAGGCCCTTTAAATTTAATATCTTTTCTGACTGTTTTCTTTTACATCATTCTGGTTGTTTTAGTCTGTTCCCTTTCCCAAGTTATTGTTAAAGCACTGTTGATTTAGAAAAGATATTCTTTTCTACCCAGGCTTAGAGTTAATTAATAACTTATGTGTTTATGTAAGACTCGCTGGATTAGCTATAGCTTCAAAAAGCTTTAGCTCCGCTGTCAACTATAACATAAGCCATTTGATCCTTGTGTTGCAGCGAAGCTGAGACAGTTGAACGTGAGAAATGATTTAACTTGGAGAAACAGAGCTACGGCCATTCCGTCAACAGTCTTAGTGGAACAGTTTCACCCTTCAGCTGTTCTATGAAGATAAAATAGACAGCCATTTCCCTTCCTACCTTGACTTTTATTTATATTTTTCTTAGTTGCTGATTAAAGGATCATATGAAAAGTGTATAAGTTAACACATAAGAATTGCACATAAATACTTTGTATAAGAATCTTGCACAATAATAATATTTGCACATTTACTCCAACCATATTCCGCTGACGCATGAGTTCAGCGCCCCGACCACAATGGTCAGCATCGGTAACCTGATACTTGACTATGCTGCAAGTATCTGCGTTATCGCTTATGCTGAGTCGGCTTGCCGGCTGTAGCTTGTAGCTCATGCGCCCAACTTTTAGGTTTAGCTTTAATCCAATTTTGTAATACAGTTTAGTTTTGTATCGAAGTTTAAAGAATAAACCCGCACTACTCCGGCACACTGCCGTAAATAAATTTGTTATATTTTCTGATCATTGCTGAGCCACAAGGCCAGTGAGTAGAAAGGGGGTGAAGTCAAGCCCTCCAACGTAATCGTCATAAGAAGATTATAATTACGCAATCAACGCTGGACCTGCCTTCAACGCCTAGTTCATCGCTGGACCAGCACATCTTTAATTAATTGGCGCCCAACATAAAAGATTCCCACATTAGTTAGAGTTAGGCTTACTCTAATTCCCACACTATGTAAGTTTATTTAAAATTGCTTCTTCAAATCGCACACCAAAATTAAAATTAACTACAAGTGTATGTAATTGTGAATGTGTCAGTAAAAATACAATCGACAAGAAAAAAGCCACACCAAATCAAAGATCTTTCCAAATTCACGTTGTGTATCATATTTATGCGGTTCAACTATTTCATTCTTATTCTAAAACGAATTCCAAGCGGGTGCGTGAAAACGCTGCTAAGAATTTGTTTTATGCACATGAGCATATGAGTTGGTTAGACGCGTTAAAAAACATAAAAACCGAGCGAGATAGTGACAGTGACTGGGACACAGAAGACAACAATAGCCAAGTTCCAAACCAAGAGCCCCATATCAGCCAGGTACACAACCAAACGATCTTTAGCCAGGTCCCAAACCTAGAGTCTCATATTAGCCAGACACAGAACCAACTGAACTCCACCATGGAACCAAACCAGGTGCAAGCAATAGTAGAATCTGCTGTTAGAGAAGCGTTGGCGCAGCAAGAACAAAGGTTCCAAACTCAGCTTAACGCTATGAGCGCGCGGGTAAATAGCTTGTGCATCGAAACACCACAAGTTGAACCCTACCAAAGAATTTCTGTGAACCCACAGATCAGTTGTAATTTTCCATTGGACATAATAAAATCAGTCCCAGAATTTAGCGGCGGGTCAGACGAGTACGTAGCATGGAGGCAATCAGCCGTCGATGCTTACGAGTTGTTTAAACCCTTTGATGGTAGTTGCACGCATTACCAAGCGGTAACAATCATTAGAAATAAAGTTAGAGGAGCAGCCAGAGCGGTATTAGTATCACACAATACTGTCTTGAATTTTGATGCAATCATAGCCAGACTAGATTGCTCCTATGCTGACAAAACTTCTCTACGACTTCTGAGGCAAGGCCTCGAAATGGTTAGACAAGGTGACTTGACCCTAATGGAATATTACGACGAAGTTGAGAGGAAATTAACCCTTGTTACTAACAAAATCATAATGACCCATGAGTCTGTACAATCAACGCTTCTTAACGATGAGGTCAGGGCTGATGCGCTTCACGCCTTCATCACAGGACTAAGGAAGTCACTTAAAGCCATTGTCTTTCCGGCTCAGCCCAAGGATCTAGCATCCGCTTTAGCGTTGGCTAGAGAAGCAGAAGCTAGCATTGAGCGTAGCATGTTTTCGGCTTCATACGCGAAAGCCATCGCAGAAAGAGAGCATGCAAAGGAGGACCATAAAAATCGTCCCCACGCAAAACAGGGAAAGCATAATAGGGACGAACGGGGCGGGGAAAAAAACCCCCATTTTGTCAAGAAACAACAAAATAACAGTTACCAAGAGAAAGGCAAGAAAGATGAACAGGGACAACCACCGGAGCCAATGGAAGTTGACTCTTCGTCTAAGTTTAGACACCGTACTAATTTCTCTAAACCTCAAAATAACGCCGAGCAGGCCCAAAAGAGACCAAACTCGTCCGATAGAATGACAGGACCAAGGCGTCAAAAGCTGCACAATGTTGTTCAGAGTGCCCCCAATGCTGAGGCTCCTAGATATGAAAACGCAGCAGAGGCAGCTGTAATTGAGATTGAGGAAGACGCTCAGTCGCTAGGGGACGATGACTCACTAAATTTTTTAGGGAACGATCCCGACTGCCGTATATCAAACGACAGTTGGGTGGGAGAACTTTAAAAATACTAGTGGATACAGGGGCGGCAAAGAATTACGTAAAGCCCATAAAGGAGCTAAAAAAAATAATTCATGTCGAAAGACCCTTCATTGTAAGCTCGGTACATGGTTCGAGCAAAATAACAAATAAATGCCTTTTAAAAATCTTTGGCCAAACCTCACCATTTTTTATGCTTGACACACTAAGTTTATTTGATGCCATTTTAGGCTTTGACTCGTTAGACAAAGCAGGAGCGGTATTGGACTTAAAAAACAAAATTATGAAGTACCAAAATAAAACAGAGCAATTGAACTTCCATTACTGTCACAGTGTAAACTTCACAGATGTTAATGATATAGTAGTGCCCATGTCCGTTAAAGAGAAATTCAAAGGCGTGATATTGGAAAGGTCAAAGGCGTTTTCGACCTCTAACGAGGCATTACCCTTTAATACTTCGGTCATTGCCACGATTCGCACCATAGATAATGAACCAATCTATACGAAACTATATCCGTACCCAAATGGAGTCTCTGATTTTGTAAACAACGAAATCAAGCAACTACTCGAAGATGGTATCATTAGACCATCGAAATCCCCATATAACAGCCCAGTATGGGTTGTTGACAAAAAAGGAGTCGATAACAATGGTAATAAAAAGAAACGGTTAGTAATTGACTTTAGGAAGCTAAATGAGCGAACTATAGCCGATCGATACCCGATGCCGAGCATCCCAATGATTCTAGCGAATCTAGGAAAGGCAAAGTTTTTCACAACCCTGGACTTAAAGTCGGGGTACCATCAGATTTACCTAGCAGAACAAGACCGCGAAAAAACGTCGTTCTCGGTAAACGGCGGAAAGTATGAGTTTTGCCGCCTACCCTTCGGCTTGAAGAATGCGGGGAGCATTTTTCAAAGAGCCATTGACGACATCCTAAGGGAGCATATAGGAAAGATATGTTATGTTTACGTCGATGACGTAATAATCTTTTCTGAAAACGAAACCGACCATGTGAAACATATTGACACAATTTTGAAATGCTTAAGCGATGCCAATATGAGGGTAGCACAAGAAAAAACGAAGTTTTTTAAAGAAAGCGTCGAATTCTTGGGCTTTGTAGTAACCAAAAACGGGGCAAAAACTGACCCAGAAAAGGTTAAGGCCATACAGGAATATATTGAACCTAAAAACTTATTTAGTTTAAGATCATTCCTTGGCTTAGCTAGTTATTACAGAGGGTTCATTAAGGACTTTGCGGCAATAGCAAGGCCTTTGACCAACATACTCAAGGGAGAAAATGGCTCGGTTAGTAAGCATATGTCCAAGAAGATAGAAATTAAATTTAATGAAATTCAACGAAACGCCTTCGAGAATCTGAAGAACATCCTGGCATCCGAGGATGTTATCCTCATGTACCCGGATTTTAAACAACCGTTCGATTTAACCACCGACGCTTCCATGCACGGCATCGGTGCGGTTCTTTCCCAAGGGGGAAAACCAATCACCATGATATCGCGAACACTAAAGCAAAGTGAGACGCACTATGCCACAAATGAAAGGGAGTTGTTAGCCATTGTATGGGCTTTGGGTAAATTGCAAAATTACCTGTATGGGTCAAAAGAAATCAACATCTTTACAGACCACCAACCCCTTACCTTCGCTGTCTCCGACAGAAACACAAATGCGAAAATCAAAAGGTGGAAATCATTCATTGATGAACACAACGCAAAAGTGTTCTATAAGCCCGGCAAAGAAAACTTCGTGGCAGATGCCCTGTCCCGGCAGAATGTAAATAACTTGGAAAATGAAGTTCAATCAGACGCTGCGACGATTCACAGCGAGCTATCGTTAACCTACACGGTTGATTCAACAGAAAAGCCGTTAAATTGTTTCAAGAACCAGTTTGTTCTCGAAGAGGCCAAATTTCCCCTAAAAAGAGACATCATACTTTTCGGCAGGAAAATCCGACACATTATAAATTTCACTAATAAAAGCAACCTATTTGAAATAATCAAACCACTAGTTAACACCAACTCAGTAAACGCGATTTACTGCGACTTGCCAACGTTAGCCAGTATACAACACGATTTAGTGTTAAATTTTCCAGCGACTAAATTCTGGCATTGCAAGAATTTGGTTGTAGACATTACGGACAAAGGTGAGCAAATTGAAATTATCACCACTGAACACAATCGCGCACATAGGGCCGCTCAGGAAAATATGAAACAAATCCTTCGCGATTATTATTTTCCGAAAATGGCGAAGTTGACCAACGAAGTGGTAATAAATTGCAAAACATGTACAAAAGCAAAACACGATAGGCACCCAAAGAAACAGATGCTTGGGGAAACGCCAATTCCGTCATATGCTGGAGAAATGCTCCACATTGACATTTTCTCAACGGACAAAAAATCGTTCTTAACTTGTATTGACAAGTTCTCGAAATTTGCCGTTGTACAACCGCTCGCGTCTCGCACTATAATGGATGTGATAATGACCATTATTCAACTTTTAAACTTGTTTCCTCAAACGAAAACAATTTATTGCGACAATGAAGCCGCCTTCAATTCAGAGACTATCAGAACGCTTTTAAAGAACGGATATAACATAGACATTGTGAATGCACCACCTCTTCACAGTTGTTCGAATGGGCAAGTAGAGCGCTTTCATGGCACTCTTGCAGACATAGCTAGATCTTTTAGACTTGACAAAATGTCTGATGATACAGTTGAGCTAATTCTGAGGGCAACAGTAGCCTACAACCGATCCGTACATTCGGTCACAGATCAAACCCCGATCGATGTACTTCATGCGGCGTCTAACGAGCTCAGGCAGACAATTAAAAATAAAATCGCAAAAGCCCAACGTGACAACATTGAGAGATCCAACCCAAATAGGCAAAATAGAGTTTTTGAGGTAGGCGAAAAAGTGTTCGTAAAGAACAAGAAAAGATTGGGAAATAAGTTAACACCCCTTTGCACAGAGGAAGCGATCCAAGCAGACCTAGGCACGTCTGTTCTTATTAAAGGGAGGGTGGTCCATAAGGACAACCTTAAATAGCATTTACTTACACGCGAAAAAATCGCATAGGCTAAGATTGACAATTAAGCGCACAATGGTTCTTACTCCCTCCTTCTCTATTCTTTCGCAGGTTTAAACTTGCGGTCCTGGTACTGTTAGGGGTAGCACATTGTCGGATTATCGACTACACCCACTCCAACTACATTCCGGTAATAGAAGGGAAAGTGTTGGTATGGGAACAAAGGGACTATTTAAGGCATTCAAGCAACTTGACAGAATTCACTATCATGACAGATGAGACAGCTAAATTAACAGAATTATTCCCTCAATCGCATATGCGAAAATTATTAGATGTCGACGTAGAACACATTAGAAATTTGTTGTCCGTAGTAAGAGTGCACCATAGAATGGCAAGGAGCCTAGACTTTTTAGGCTCAGCACTAAAGGTAATAGCAGGCACGCCAGATGCGGCCGATTTTGAGAAGGTTAGGTGGTCCGAATCGAAGTTAATTGATGCAAACAATAGGCAAATAGTGATTAATTCAGAAACACAGAAACAAATTAATAAACTCACAGATGCTATAAATGAAATAGTTAAAGCAAGGAAGAATGTTAAAGTCCTACAGTCCGAGAACATGGTTCATATACTCATAGCCTACCCAAGAATTAAATTCATCTGTGCCAAGGTCACCATCTTCCCAGTATCTCATCAACATGTCACGCTGCAACTACAAGATGACACAGTAGCCGAATGCAAAAACGATGTTCTAGCGGTTAACGAGTGCGTAACAACAACATTCGCATCCGTTTGTAAGGAAATGGCACAAGACACCTGTGCACGAGCACTGCATGCTAGCGGCGCTGCCTCCTGCCGCACGCAACCAAGCCACCTGAAGCCTATCTCGCAAGTGGATGATGGAATCATAATCATCAACGAGAGCACAGCAAGGGTCAGTACAGACGATGGCCCAGAGATAACCACGAACGGAACACACCTCGTCACCTTCCGTTTCAACGCAACCATCAATGGCACAAAATATGTGAACCAGCGTGAGATATTAAATAAGGCGCCAGGCATAGCAGGGTCACCACTACTCAACATCGTCAGTCATGACCCAGTTTTGAGTATGCCTCAACTTCATAGGATGAACAATAACAACCTTCGTGTCATCCAAGAACTCAAAGACGAGTTGGCGTCCGCCGACTCATCCAATATGTGGACTATTGTCGGCGTTGCTCTCAGCATCATCCTAAGTGGCTTAATCATCATATGGCATATCACAAAAAGGAAACAGGCTTCGCGAGAGGCACAAAGGGTCATCAACAGCTACAAAGTGACCGAGGACGGTCATAAACTTGAGGGGGGAGTAGTTAACACATAAGAATTGCACATAAATACTTTGTATAAGAATCTTGCACAATAATAATATTTGCACATTTACTCCAACCATATTCCGCTGACGCATGAGTTCAGCGCCCCGACCACAATGGTCAGCATCGGTAACCTGATACTTGACTATGCTGCAAGTATCTGCGTTATCGCTTATGCTGAGTCGGCTTGCCGGCTGTAGCTTGTAGCTCATGCGCCCAACTTTTAGGTTTAGCTTTAATCCAATTTTGTAATACAGTTTAGTTTTGTATCGAAGTTTAAAGAATAAACCCGCACTACTCCGGCACACTGCCGTAAATAAATTTGTTATATTTTCTGATCATTGCTGAGCCACAAGGCCAGTGAGTAGAAAAGGGGGTGAAGTCAAACCTTCCAACGTAATCGTCATAAGAAGATTATAATTACGCAATCAACGCTGGACCTGCCTTCAACGCCTAGTTCATCGCTGGACCAGCACACCTTTAAATAATTTATATGCATATTCTGTCAGTTTGGTTGAGGTTTTTTAAACAACAAAATAGTTTTTTATACTGAGATTTGATTTTCAACTGATCGTTCCTATGGCAGCTATATGATATAGTTGTCCGATTTAAACCAAATTTAGTCAGGATGTCAAGGACCATCTAGTATGCATTTTCTGTCAGTTTGGTTGAGATATCTCAAACAACAAAAATGTTTTTTATACTGAGAATTGATTTTCGACTGATCGTTCCTATGGCAGCTATATGATATAGTTGTCCGATCCAAATTTAAAAACAAAATTGATCTGCGTTCGGTACCCAACAACCTACATACCAAATTTTAAGTCTATAGCTATTATAGTTTTTGAGATCGACGCGTTCAAACAGACGGAAGGACGGACGGAAAGACGGACGTGGCTTAATCAATGGGCACAGGGTATAAAACCTCAAAAATTAAACAACAAAAAATAAAAAATTTTAAGAAATATTTATTTTTAGGTGCCATAAAATTTATTTTTTTTCACAAATTTCAACTTTAATAGCCCCTAAGTAATCATCTAGGGGGCGTGGCACTTTTCTTAAAACTTTATTTCATAGGTTATCTATCATATGCCATTTTTAACTAATTATTCAACTCCTTACGAGGTAAAAGTTTAGTGACGAAAACATTTTCATGCCCCAAAATTTCAGATATCCAATTTTGTGACGAAATATATTAAGTTTTACATATAAATAAAAAAAAAAAATTTTGGCACTCGACACATTGCGTTAAAATATCGCAATTCTTTATACCAAATAAATCTCACTGTTTTTCGCAGTGCCGAATGCAAGCATTTTTTTAAACGATATATAGATCACATCTGTAGCTTTTATCGTTTGGGTGAAATAGGGGTTTTAATTTAAGCGGCTTTTAGCGATTTCCCGCTAAACTAGCGATTTTTCGAAAATGTCGTAGAACAAACGTTTCTAGATTTTTGAGCGGGAACAAGTCCTCATTCAAACTTTTAAGCTAAATTAACGATTTGATCCAAACAAACAAACAAACAGACTGACTTTTCATCTCAAGTTCGGCAGGCGACTAAAAATTTCAAAATTAAGTATTTTTTGACTGCCGTCCGCAGTGATTATCTCATTTGGCTCAAAATTTAGGATTTTTGCAAAGTAAAATGACTGTGCGATGTGACATTTGGCGCATCTCCTGAATTCTGGTTCGCAGTTGAAGTTGCAGTCAGCCTCGTATTTTGCGGCCTCATCCTCGTACATCAATGGTGGATCCGAAGGAATTCTTCCGTCAGGCTACAGAAGGTGATCAGCGATCACCAAAATGTTTGTGTAAAGAGTTGAAAGCAGCCAGCACATAAACTGACTACTAGAAAGACGTCGCAACTGGCACTTGTAACCAGGTGGACTTCCGAGAGGGATTCCTTGATGCGCAAACCTGGGTGCGATCGTAGAAATAAGTGAATGCTTCTTGTTGCAGTGATTGATGATCTTTGCTTGCGCCTTTTCGCTAAATATCGTTCCTTCCAGTTCCTTCAGCTGGTTGTTTGTCGCAATAAAGTTGGTGTCATGTCACAATGAATTGTTTGACATTTGCCACGACGGCTTAAGAAGCGTCGCAGAGCTCCCAAAAAGGCGTTTGTCGTCAGATCGCTGACTAGTTCAAGGTGTACCGCCTTTGTGGAGAAGCAGCAGAATACGGCTATGTATGCCTTATCTGGTCTTTTTCTTCGAATTTTATAATGAATCCAGATTGGTCCGCAGTAATCTACGCCTGTAGTGAGAAACGGGCGTGTTGGTGTTACTCGATCGGCTGGCAAATTGTCCATGATTTGGTTCATTAACTTGGGCCTTGCCTTATTGCATGTCACGCAATTGTGAATGATGTTCCTTGACATTGTTTTGTCGTTTAAAATCCAATATTGCTGTATTGCCGTTGCTCGTAATGCTTGGGCACCGCAATGCATGTTTTCTTCATGTAGTTTTCGCAATATCATTTTTACTATTGGATCGTTGTACGGCAGCAAAATTTGGTGCTTTGCATTGTAAGGGAGTGGGGCTTGCTCCAATCTACCTCCAACCCGCATAAGGCCGTCTGAACCTAGTAAAGGAGAAAGCGATGAGATGGAACTCTTTTTGTCCACCGTGTTGTGACGCTGCAACATTTTTAGGTCAGCGGAAAGTTCAAACCATAAAAAAAACCTCTTTACGAGGTAAAAGTCTAGTGACGAAAACATTTCCTTGCCCCAAAATTTCTGATATCCAATTTTGTGACGAATAATATTAAGTTTTACGCATACATTATTTAAAAAAAAAATTTTTTTGCCCTCGGCACATTGCGCCAAATTCTTCATACCTAATAAACATTACATTTTTGCGCAGTGCCGAGTGACAAAATTTTTTTTTTAAATAATGTATGCGTAAAACTTAATATTATTCGTCACAAAATTGGATATCAGAAATTTTGGGGCAAGAAAATGTTTTCGTCACTAGACTTTTACCTCGTAAAGAGGTTTTTTTTATGGGATATCAGAAATTTTTGAATAAGACATTAGATATTTTGAAAACTTCAATATTTTTTGACAGTATAACTTGTCAGCCTTGTTTATTTTTTGTACAGCAAAAACAAACAGTCTGACAACACTGGTTCGTTTTACGAATCGCAAAATCTATCAGCACTCTCAAACTCTGGCTGCTATGACACTTTGTTGCTGCTGCCCTATTAAAATTCAAAGTAAAACGTATATCTTCAGTTAATAGGTTATATCTTCCAAACCTATCGATACATTTTTTTGTGTCATATATCAAAAAACGCGAAATTTTACAAACTAAAATATATTGAAAATTAAAAAAAATCGTTAGCGGCGTTTTCTCAAAAACCGCCAAAATGTGGCGAAAAATACCTTATTTCACCTGTAGCAATTTACCTGTGCTCTTAAGCAAAAAAGTGTACAGCTATGCTTAAAAGCCCTTTGAACTACCTTTTCAACGATATATATATCACATCTGTAGCTTCTATCGTTTGGATGATATAAGGGTTTCAATTTCAGCGGTTTTTAGCGATTTCCCGCTAAACTAGCGATTTTTCGAAAAAGTCGTAGAACAAACGTTTCTAGATTTTTGAGCGGGAACAAGTCCTCATTCAAACTTTTAAGCTAAATCATCGCTTTGATACAAACACAACAAACAAACAGACTGACTTTTCATCTCATTTTCGGAAGGCCCCTAAATATTTCAAGATTAATTATCTTTTGAACCATTAGTCAGATTTTGATGATCGAGGTGTCATTCGACGCGTATTTTTAATTAGAATAATAAAAAATTCAAAAACAATTCAAAAAAGCTCCAACGGCCCCATTAGCTCCAATCATCAAAATTTTTCCCCTCCCACTTTCACCTGTTTTTCTCACGAACCAGGTGAGTTTCCAAAAGTCTTAGTATGCACATTTGTAAGTCAAATTGATACCTTTCGATCGGTATATAGCTTGACCTGATCGGACAGTCATAGCAAATTTTCCATTTTTCCTGTGTATATATGCTAGTCGCCTTCGCACCCTTCGTGCTGCTTTCGTCACTAGCGCGGACTGCCGTCCGCAGTGATTGCTGTATTGTCCGCAGGATCAAGTTGCGAGCGCGGTCCAGTTCTGTTGTGCACAGCGTGCTCGTTGCGGCTCTGTTCTTTTTGTAACAGAAGCGTAACATGTAAGCTACAATGCGTTGTAACTTGTAGAACGAATTGCTGTTTCTACTGGTGTACAACTCTTCCCCTATTGAAGATGGAGATATTGTCAGACTTATGTGTTTGGTTTTCCTTTCCAAATTGCTCGGAGTGATGATAGGAGGGGCTTGTCATTGGTCTGGAGAGGCATGCAGGAATAGTGGTCCATACAGCCATAGGTTGTGCTCGTGTAATCTTCGTGCGGGTATTTCTCTTGAGAGAACATCTGCTGCGTTGTTGGTGGAAGACACATGGCGCCATGGTTTTGGCTTGTCAATGCTTGTATCTTCGCTATCCGGTTGGCCACAAATGTATGGTATGTGGACGCAGCTGCGTTGATCCATGAAAGGACAACAGTAGAATCGGACCAAAAATATCCTGGTACTGAACTAGAGTCCAGGTTGAGGTCTCGTCTAATCCTGTCCGTGAGTTCAGCAACCAATAATGCAGCACAAAGCTCTAGACGAGTTAGTGACTGCTTTGCCGTTGGGGCTACTCGAGACTTTGAACATAGCAGACGCAAAGAAATTTGTTTATTTTTGTACGTCGCGCGAGTTACGTATAACCCCACCTCACACTTACCACTACCACCTCTTAATGATAAAATACAAGAGTTGCTCAACTCGATAAATGTCAAATAAGCAAACAACAAACAGGAAATGCATAGTTCATCGATCGTTGGTAAATTCCGATTAACTACAGGCCAACGATCTTACATATGTATGTCAACCAGAGTAGTTCATAAGAAAACATTGTAAGCACTTTTTGTAAACCTAAATTAAGTCTTCTTTAAAATATGATCAATAAAGAACAGTTAGTTGATTTTTGACGATAAAGCTCAAAAGACGTGTGTTTTGTATTTAATGTATTTTTTTTAACAACTTCGCGAACCCTTTAACAAAATTGGCGCAGCCGGTAGGATCCTTTTTAATTAAAGAGGATCCAGTGATTATTCAAATCGAACTTAACGCGAAGTGAAAAAAAAAAATATTTTTTTTCACATATTGAACAAAACAAAAAGTCATCGGGCAAAAGCGAACTAAAAATAAGTCCGCTAAACGAACGTTGTGCAGTGCAAAGTAAAGTGCATTGACAATAAAAGTCAAACAAAACCCGACCACAGTAACAGCGGTCAAGCAGCGCAACAACATTCAAACCAGCTAAAAATCAGTGGTTGATTGCTTGTAAATCAAATCGAACTCAAATCGATTTAGATAGCGCTTCAAAACAAATCGACTCAACCTGGACACAAGAAGGCAGCGCAGGAACGTTTCATACGACAATAGCAGAATGGCTCATGAAAACGGCCAGATGCCCCAAGCTGACCTATTGGAACAATTGGCCATACGGGAGCGCCAGCTGGAGCAGCTGCAACAGGCATATGTGCTGCTT
The DNA here is from genome assembly GCA_037043435.1 of Drosophila suboccidentalis. Taxonomy (NCBI): domain Eukaryota; kingdom Metazoa; phylum Arthropoda; class Insecta; order Diptera; family Drosophilidae; genus Drosophila; species Drosophila suboccidentalis. Next base: position 3,073 of record JBAMBK010002456.1, on the reverse strand, counting down.
CAAGGAGTCGGAAACAACGCGGCTCAACAAGAGCGGTTGTTCAAGAACATAAGCCGTTTGGCAACATTCATGGGAACGGGAGAAGTATCAATCAACTCCTTCTTCAGCAGTGTAGAATACCTGCTACAAACGATAGAGGATCCACAATTGAAGCGAGAGGCCACACGGACAATATTCTACAGGACGATCCAGGGACAGGCAAAGGACGCCGTAATAAATATCCCGGAGCCGGACAACTGGGAGCTAATAAGAGCAACATTAAAACTACGATACCGACCAGACACGGAACCACACCAAATCTACAAAAGGATCTGCGAATTAAAAGTAAATTCGAAAATACTGACGACGACAATGCTAATGATGACAATACTATTGACGACGACAATAACGACAATATCGGGAACATTAACGATTCAACAAATACTTGATCAGGACGGGTATGCGAAAATAGAGATGAAAAATCAAGATATAATCATTACGACAGACATAGTAGTACATATAATAAACTTAAAAGATATTGACAATACTTTGAACGAAATAGGAAAAAACATAGAAATGTTGAGCAATAATATCGATTTTAACAAACTTAACCATATCAAGTTAGCTACAGCTATGTTCAGAAATAATCTTTTAGTCTTTGCAATAGAAAACTTTATAACAGTAAAAGTTCAACAGATAATACCGATGCCTAATGAAGAAAACTTCGAAATAAATCAGGAATCAGAACTGATATTTAACTATAAAAATTCAACATACACCTATAAAACAAATAAAAAATTAAAAGAAATGCGAAAAAGTAAACATTGTATATTTAAGAAAAATTGCAAGTTAATACAAAGAAATGAATTGCAAATATTAGAATTAAACGAAGAAACCATAATACTTAGTTAAGAACGCAAATAATGAAACATTATATCAAAATTGTAATAACACAGAAATTAAAATGGAAAGAAATATTCTAATACACTTTACAAATTGTACGATAGCTATAGAAAATAATGATTTTACAAATTCATATGAATTAGATAAGAAAAAAATTGTATACGAAAAATCAAATCAAACACAAAATTTCACTAAGCAAATCACATTTGAGAAAATATTGGAAAACAATAAGATTAACTGGTTGAACATAAGAAAATTAAAAACACATAAGGATATAAATTACTTTTTTAATGCAGCCATACTCATGTCAATAATTATATTAATTGCTTACATTATTTTAAAACACAAGAACATTAAAAATTCAGCTCAATAACAACAGAATTCAGGAGAATTCTTATTTAAAGGGGGGAGAAGTTACGTATAACCCCACCTCACACTTACCACTACTACTACCACCTCTTAATGATAAAATACAAGAGTTGCTCAACTCGATAAATGTCAAATAAGCAAACAACAAACAGGAAATGCATAGTTCATCGATCGTTGGTAAATTCCGATTAACTACAGGCCAACGATCTTACATACATATCACATGAAGTCATATCATATCGATTACTTTGAGTCGGCTGTGTTTCATTTGCGCTCTGCATTCAAATTATATTTTCACTGCATTTACCTGCTTTTAAATATCTAAAAGTGTCTTTACTGCTTATCTTTGCTTATCTGTGCTCTTTTCAATTGTGCATAACTTAATCAGCTGGTGCTTTGTAAGTTTATTTACATTTATTCTTTCGTAAGCGGCGTCTGTGCTGTTTTTGTTGTTGTGCTTTGCCTATTTTCGCCTTCGGTGCTGTGTCAGTGCATTTCGCTTTTGTGTTTTGTGCTCTTAGTTCTTTCCCTCTCTATTCTGCTTTAAACTCTGTTTGTTTACCACTCAAAGTTTTTACTTTAACTCAATTTGAGTGCTTTCATATTTCTCACTCTTGCTTAAACGGTACCTTATTTAACCCAGCGAACATTATGTCGTGCTGCAATAAGTCTTGCTCATTTAAGCAACTGGCGGATTCCACTCATCTTCAATATGTTAATTGTTGGTTGTGTGAGAATATTATGCATGCCAAGTGTGCTGGCCTTACTGGACGCGAATGTGATAAAATCAATTCTGCTCCTAAAAAGCATGAAGGTGGCCTAAGATGGGCTTGCCCTGTGTGTTTTGGGATGCAATTTGATTTTACCAGAATGTACAATTCTGTCCGTGTTAAATTCTTAAAGCTAAATAAGGCAGCTAAGCTTCTTGCGAGTGATTTTGACTCAAGCTCTGAATTGCTAAGTCAATTCAATTTTGGGTCAACATCAAATCATTGCACTGATGTTCCGTCTGTTTCTATTTCTTCTGAACTGCATTCTCCCAATACCAATCCACAAATTCCTTCATTAGATGTATCTTCTACTCTCTCTTTATCCCCTTCTCCCAGTAGATTTTCTAATCGCTCATCTACCCCTTCACTGGATGCATCCGCTCCCCCAGCCACTGATTTAAATACTGTTGCTGGAACTGCGGAAATTGCCTCTGGCCGTCGGAGGAGATCCTCCCGCACCTTGGCTCCCTCTGCTACAGTGATTAACATTGTTCCCCCGACTCCCCCTATTCCTCCTACACTATCTGTTGTAGCACCTCGTAGACAAGTTTTCGTGTCTAGACTCTCTTCTGACACAACTTGTGAAACTGTAGCTTCCTATATAGCCAGTAAATCTTCTGCTAATGTATCCGTTACTAAATTTAACTTCTCTGTACCTCGTGAAATTTCCTCATTTAAAATCAGTGTTCCTAACGACGTGTTTCCTACCATATGTGATTCAAATTTTTGGCCGCCTCATATGATTGTTCATGAGTTTAAGCCAAAAAAGCGAACGCATCCTTCACCAATAGCTCTTGTAAATAACTTATCTCCTAATTCTACTCCAAAAAACTAGATTGTCTTACTATACAGTACCAAAATGTTAGAGGACTGCTTTCAAAACTCCAACATTTGTATTTGTGTAGCACTTCTTTCGAGTCTGACATTATCGTTTTTTCTGAAACTTGGCTAAATTCTACTATCTCCGATAGTGAAATTTTTTCAAACAATTTCGTATTATATAGAAAAGATCGGTCGATTCGTCGTGGTGGTGGTGTCCTAATTTCTATCAA